>JAADYF010000550.1:0-18428 GCA_023338175.1 Phytopythium delawarense
CCCCCCCTCCATTCCTCCCTCCGACCGTAACCCCCACCACCACCACCATGTCCGAGGCGTCCAGCATGCCTGCGGGCGTCAAGATCAACGCGGCGGACGTGGCCGAGCCCTTCAGCCGCGCCGTGCGCGAGTACATTGCGCGCGAGATGGGCGGGCAGGGCCCCAAGCTGGTCGGTCTGCTGGCGCACGGCGACCCGGCGGCCAAGAAGTACGCGCAGTGGACGGGCAAGGCGTGCGCGCGCGACGGCATCCGCTACGAGCTGCGCGAGGTGCCCAAGGACGAGTTGCTGGCGGCGCTGGAGGCTGCCAACCACGACCCGGACGTGCACGGCGTGCTGGTCTACTACCCGTGCTTCGGCGCCTTCCCGAGCTTCTTCGGCGGCACCATGGACGACTTCCTGCGCGACTCGGTCTCCATCAAGAAGGACGTCGAGGGCCTGTGCCAGTTCTACCGCGGCAACCTGTACCGCAACATCCGCTACGTGGACGAGGACGCCGCGCGCGAGCAAAAGTGCGTGCTGCCCTGCACGCCGCTGGCCATCGTCAAGATCCTCGAGCACCTGGGCGTCTACGACCTGGCCAAGCCCACGGGCGACCACCTGCGCGGCGTGACGGTCACCGTCATCAACCGCAGCGACATCGTCGGCCGCCCGCTCGCCGCCATGCTCGCCAACGACGGCGCCGACGTCTTCAGCGTCGACATCGACTCGCTCTACCTCTTCCGCCGCGGACACCTCGAGCAGACGACCGAGACTCAGGCGTCCGCCTGCCGCAAGTCGCGCGTCATCATCACGGGCGTCCCCGTCAAGTCCTACCAGCTGCCGCTCGACTGGGTCGCCCCCGGCACCGTCGTCATCAACGTGGCCTCGTTCAAGAACGTGGACGAGGACGCGCTGCTGCGGATCCCCGGCGTGCGGTACGTGCCGCTCGTCGGCAAGGTCACGGTTGCCATGCTCGAGCGCAACCTGCTGCGGCTCTACGAGAACTTCCACATGAAGCCCAAGAAGGTCTGGCAGTGAGCCCGTGCGTCCTCCGCCAGGCCCGTGGCTGCCGTCGCTCCACCTGTAGACCCGAGCGAAATACATGACCCACCACTTGATGACCCAAGACAGCAGGCGCATCGTACAGGCTGGAGTGTATTTGCTAGTGCTCCTCGCTACGTCTCGTGGTCTCATGGAGGGGGGAGGACCGGCGCAGGGGAAGAGAGAGAGAGACGCTCATAACGGCACGGGGCTTGACGGCACGACATGCACCATACGGACGCTACAGCGGCTGGGCTAGAGCTGGAAGGGGTCCGTGTAGGAGAAGCCCTGGAACTCGTTGCGCTTGCCGATGGGGGCGTCTGAGACGACCGAGTCGACGACCTCCTGCCGCTTGAAGAACTCGGGCACGTTGGTCACCTCGCCCTCCTTGCGCACCACGGGCTTGAAGGGCACGCGCGTCTCGCGCCGGAAGAGCGCGGCCCAGTTGACGCGCGCGAAGAACGGGTGGTCCATGATCTCCTGCGCGCCGTAGGGCCCCGAGCCGAGCCGCTTCTCCGGCCGGCGACTCAGCAGCCCGCGCAGCAGCGACCTCGCGTCGTCCGAGAACTCGTGCGGGAACCGTAGCGGCAGCTTGACGATGTTCTGGAAGTTGCGCTTGCGGTTCGCGTGGAAGAAGGGCGTGTAGCCCGCCAGCATCTCGTAGAGCAGGACGCCGAGCGACCAGTAGTCGACCGCCTTGCCGTACGGCACGCGCCGGATGAGCTCGGGCGCGATGTACTCGGGCGTGCCGCAGAAGGTCTGCAGCGCGCCGTCGCCAGTGTCCTCGACGCGGTCGTGCGCGAGCCCGAAGTCGGTGATGGCGATGAAGCCCTCGTCGTCCATGAGGATGTTCTCGGGCTTGAGGTCGCGGTAGACGACGCCGTACGTGTGCAGGTGCGAGAGCGCGAGCACGAGCTGCGCCGCGTAGAAGCGCGCGCGGGACTCGTCGAAGTGCACGGCGCGCCGCAGGTGGAAGTGCAGCGTGCCGCCGTTGTAGTAGTCCATGACGAAGTACAGCTTGGCCTCGTTCTGGAAGGCGTAACGCAGCTTGACGAGGAACGGGTGGTCCACCTGCTGCAGCACACGGCGCTCCGTCTTGGTGTGCTCCACCTGGTTGCGCGCGAACACGGCGTTCTTCTTGATGACCTTCATGGCAAACACCTTGCCCGGGTCCGCCTTGGACCCGGACCCCTTCTTGCGCACGAGCATGACCTTGCCGAACGCGCCTCGCCCCACCACGCGTAGCAGGTCGAAGTCATCGATCGACAGCGCGTCGTACTCCCTCGCGCGCGGCCTGGCCGCCGGCTGCTCCCACGTCGACCGCCGCCGGCTGCTGCCGCGCGAGTTGCCGCCGCTCTGACTGGCCTGCAGCATGCGCCGCCGCCGCGCCTCGCGCTCGCGTGGCGACAGGTCCTCGTCCGCGTCGTCTCCTTCATTGATACCGTCGCCACGCTCCTGCGCCTCGAGCATGGCGTTCATCTTGAGCTCGCGCGTCGCGCGCCGCTGGTACTCGTACGCGTTGGGCGACTCGAGGAATGAGAAGACGGCGTCGCGCACGGCCGTGGTCGTGTAGGCCGGCGAGCTGTTGGGCCCCTCGCACGGGCCGGCCGAGAGGCAGACGCAGCCGATGACGGACGGCTCGCCCGCCGACGGGCTGCGCTGCAGGCCCGAGGACGGCGACGGTGCGTCGTCCGCCATGCCCACGAACGTCATGTTGCCAACGCCAGCAGCGGCGGCGTCCACGGCCGCGGGCGTCGACAGGTCCGTGTTGAGCGGCTCGCTGGACCTCGCCCAGGCGACGCAGTGCTCGGAGAAGTAGCGCTTGAAGCTCGGGTGCCAGCCCGGGTCGACCTTGTGCGACGACTCGATGAAGGCGACGTTGCCCAGTCGGTGGCGCAGCTCATGCTTGTACTTCTCGAGCAGCTGCGTGACGAGCACGCCGCCGTAGCCGTAGGCGATGAAGTGCACCTTGTGCGCGGCGCTCGGGAAGATGTAGTTGCGCCAGACGTGCTCGCAGTGCTCCTCGGCGTTGGCCGAGCCCGGGATGGGCATCTTGGCGAACTGCCCCGAGCCCTCGGGCGACTCCATCAACTGCGTGTTCATGTTGGGGTTCATCACGAGCACGCCGTAGCCCGCGCGCGCCGCGGCCTCGAAGTACGGCAGCATGGACCCGACGCGCACGCCGTCCTTGAGCATGACGGAGCGGCTCCAGATGCCGCACGAGAGCCCGCGGAAGCTGCAGACGAAGACGAGCAGCTTGTCGGCCACGCTGAAGTTGGGCGACGAGTGGAAGATGCAGCGCGGCACGTCCGTGTCGACCATCATGCGGAACCCGTCGGCCGTCGAGCAGATGCTGGACGAGGACGAGCGCACGGACCCGTAGCCGGCGCCCGTGCTGCTGCTGCTGCTCGTCACGCTGCCGCTGCTACCGCCGCCGGGCAGGCCGAACTCGCCGGCCTCGTCCTCGCCGAACTCGAGCGGCGGGATGGCCTGCTCCACGTAGAAGAGCTCCTGCAGCATGCGCGTGTGCACGTGGTCGATGAGCCCGCGCAGCACGCGCTCGCCGTGCGTGCGGATCTCGTCCTTGCTGATGGGCCGCCCGGACCGCTTGTGCCGCACCTCGCCGTCCTCGGACAGCTCGAAGTCCGCGTCGGCCCACGGCGCCGCGTGCGCAGCCGGCGGCGTGTCCTCTGAGATCGTTCCCATGTCCCTGGTTCAGGCATCGCGTTGGGTCGTTAATTAGGGAAATCCCCGCCATTCCCCGAATGCGAAGCTAAACGCCCTACCACTTCTTGTGCGGCGTGCGCCGGTGCGGGGCCGCGGACCCCGGCGTGGACCCCGGCGTGGACCCGAGGGGCGAGCCGCCCAGGATGTCCACGACGGGCGACAGCTGGTGGTTCACGTGGGACGGCAGCCCCATGGGCGGCAGCCCCGCGGGAGGCAGCGGCGCCGGCGGACGCGTCCTGCGCGGGGGCAGCGCGCGCGAGGGCTGCACCGCCACCTCGTGCAGGTCGCTGGCGTCCGACGCGGCCCCATGCGGCTGGTAGGCGTTGCTGTCCCACTTGACGCGGATCATGGCGCGCGGGGGCGGTGGGGGCGGAATTGCGACCGTGTCGGAATGCGCCGCCCGAACAAAGGTAACCCGCAGCGGATGCGGACTGCGGATGTGGACGGCGGATGCGGACGGCGGATGCGGACGGCGGATGCGGACAGCGGACGGTGGATGCGGTTGCGGCCGGCCGGGCTGGTCCGCAAATGAACGACTGGGGACGAACGTCAGAGTCGATCACTACAGTAGGTGCGGACGCAGGGGGAAAGTTTCGCCGAGTGGAGTGTACCTTTGCGCGGTGGATCGCCGGTGCGCGGGGCAAAAAGTGTGGGAGCGGACGACTCGCGAGCCGGTCTCGTCGGGCCGCGCGCGCGTCTCGGGTCCCGAGGCGCTCGGTTCGCTTCCTGGCGGCCGCGCGGGCGATTGGACTGTCGCCACGCCGGCGCGGACGGCGGTCACCGACACGCTGTGCAGTGCGTAAATTACCAGTAGCCAGTGTATTTGCCGCCTCGAATTGGTACTATCCTTCGAACTGTTATATGTGTGCCGCCCGGTTTCTATCGTAAAGCCTTGATATTGCACCTTTACGAACTAATACAGCGTTGAATATGGTTGTGAGTGGGGTTGGATCAGGTTGCAGGGGCGGCAACCCGTCCCCGAGTCAGCCGGCAGCCCCGTTTTCACTGGCACCCAGTATGGGCAGCTCGCGCCACCAAGTGTCCAGTTTTGCCAAGCGGACAAAGCGTCGAAATGGAAGCGCGGAGCATACATTTCCCAAGTGTCGAGGCGTTTGCGGAATTCGAATTGTCCGGCGTTTTACATGCCCGTCCCCACGAAAGCGCGCGCCACGACACGACGACCAGCCGCACCGGCTGGATGGCCGGAAACCCGGGATATTCCCGCCCTGCTCGGTGCGCGGACGGCCCCCGTCCCCACCTGTCCATCCGTCCGCAGTGAGCCAGATCCGCAGCCGTGGGTCGGGGCCGGACGTTGCAGTGCCACACTGCGGACGGCGGACACTCCGGATGTGCGCGAAAAAATGCCCAAAGCACTGGTCCCCACTATGGGTCTCCGACCAGGACGCGAGGCCCGTAAACTTCGCCGGGGCCACAAACGGCCGGCCACTCTGACGGCCCCGGCGTCCGCACGGCCCCACGCTGGCTCATGACGATGCGCTTGATGGCTCCGGACCGGATACACGGGCGGATGGGCCTCTGTCGTGGTCTCCGCAGCCGCAACGGAGCCCTGCGGCCGCATGGACGGACGAGTGGGCCGCAGCGGACGCGGTCCCGGGATACGGACGGCCGCATCGATGGAGGATGCGGTCCGAGAGCCACAGGGTCATTGGAGACGCCTCAGGAGCCGACGGGAGACTTGCAGTGGTTCAGGACGCCTCCGTCTCAGCTTGGGACCCCTGCTTGCTTTCGGACGCGTCGCTCGTCACGCGTCATGCTGCCCACGACGCCACGCTCGACGCGGGATCCGGCCCTCTCGTTGCTCCCAAGGGATCCGCCGCCACTTCAAGGTGGGGGACGACAACTTCCATCCGACCACAGGGTCCATCAAGCCACAACAATCCATCCGCTCGCGGACTGCTCGTCGGGAGGCGGGCGATAGTTCAATTCGATGGGTACACGGGCTCTTGCCTCCTTTCTCGTCTCTCTCTCGTCTCTCCTTGACGCTGGCCTACTCGGCCGCAATGAGCGACACCATGCGGTCCCAGAACGTGCCGGGCTGCGACTGCGACGCCCCCGAGCTCGCCGACGATCCGTTCGAGCCCACGGCGCTGAACACGGGCTCCTTCTTGCCTGCGGCCGGTCGACTGGCGCTCCCGCTCGCACGTCCCGCCGCCGTCCTCGACGCCTGCGACTGGTAGTTGGACTGGGAACCTCGGCCAAAGTCGTCACTGGCCAGGTCGTTATCCAGCCCGAAGCGCGACCGGTGGGCACCGCCATACGGGTTGATGCCGCTGTGCACGAGCGCGGCGTAGTTGCGCTTCTCGGCCTCCGTGAGCACCTCAACCTGGTGCCGCCAGACCGCCACCTGCTGCTGCAGACTCTCCACCTCCTCCGAGTGCTCCTCCGCCAGCTTCTGCAGGTATTCGTCGTGCCGCCGCTGCATGTCGAGCACCGTCGCGTCCAGCAGTTTGTGCGTCTTGCGCTCCGCCAACGCGTTCGCGTTCGCGATCGACCGGTTCGACTCGCGCACCAGCCGCTCCTCCTGCTCGGCCACCTTGGCCATTGCCTCGCTCCGCGCGCGCTCCGCCGCCGCCGCCGCCTCCTGCCTGGCCGTCGCCAGCTTCTCCTCAGCCTCCGTCGCGCGCTGTCGCCACTTGTCCAGCTGGTGCGCGCGGCGCACGCCCTCCTGCTCCATCCGCGCCATCTCGACGGCCGTGGCACGCAGCTTGGCCTCGAGCGCGGCGGTGGCACGCTCCGCCGCCGCCAGCTTGACGCGCGCCTCGCTGGCCGCCGCCTCCTGCGCCGCCATGGCGTCCCGCACCGACGCGTTCTCCACCAGCGCCAGGTGCAGGCTCGCGCTCAGGTCCGCCTGCGCCTCGGCCACGCAGTCGAGCCCCGAGGATGTCGCGAACGCGTCGGCCTCGTCCGCAGACGACCCGCCAGTCTTCTCGGCGACGTCCGACTCGAGGAACGGGCTGTAGTCCCGGAACCAGCGGAAGGCGATGGCCGTGGGCCGCGGAGCCGCCGCCAGCGCCGCCGCCACGCGCGCGAAGCTCCAGCCGAACGTGCTCTCGCTGTTGATGGACACGAGCACGAAGCCCTTGCGCAGCCGCTGCTCGCTGCCCATGGGCCGCGATGAGAAGACGGCGGGCGACAGCTCGAGCATCGCCGCCTCCTTGCCGCAGACCTTGCACGCGCCGAGGCAGAGGCCCAGCGGCCCGGCGGCCGTGCTCCACACGCCCTGCGCTCTGCGCTTGTCCTCCTCCTGCTCCTGCTCCTGGCCGTCCACCGACGACTTGCTCGGGTACAGCAGCACGTCCTCGCCGAGCTTGAGGCGCCGGCGCTTGTCGCGCAGCTCGCGGAGCAGCGCGGGCGGCAGCGGCGTGTAGAAGCCGCGCGAGAGGATGTCAAAGAAGGCGCCGCCGGCATCGTCCCACGAGCCGGGCGCGTCCTCAGGCGCCGGCTGCAGCTTGTGTCGGTCCGCGAGCGCCTGGTCTGCCGTGTCGACGCGCTTGCGGCCGAACAGGTCGCCGAAGACGGAGCCTAACAGACTCGCGGCGGGCCGCGCGTCCACGCTGTAGCTGCGCGCCGTCGCGTCGTCCTGCAGTTTGGCACTCGCCAGCGTCGAGCCGACGGCGTCGACGGCCGACTCGGTCCGCACTGGCCGGTCGACCACCCCGTTGGCGGCAGCGGACGCGCTGCTACTGTCCCCGAACAGCTCGTTGGCGTCTACGAAGCTACCGCGGGACAGGAACGACGCGGTGCTCCGCCTGCCCGCGTCCTGCGGCGCAGTCCCCGCGTCCTGCTGCGGCCGCGACGTCGCGTACGGGTTGTGCACGAAGCGCATGCGCAGCGGGCGGCGGCCCGAGGCGCTCAGCAGCCCCAGGATGGCCTCGAAGCGCTCGTTGGCCGTGTCGACGCCATTCACGCGCACCAGGCGCGCGCCGATGGGCACACGCACCAGCCGCGGGTCCACCTGGCCCAGCTCGCGCGAGAAGCCGCTGACGGCCGCGCCGAAGAAGGCGCCGTCCTGCTCGTGCGTGGGCGCCAGCCGCAGACCCAGGCCGGCGCGAGTGGCCAGCGACGAGCGAACGCGGGAGGGGAAGACGCCGACGCCGGCCTTGGACTTGTCCCCGCGGGGCTTGACCTCCACGTTGATCTCCTCCAGGGCCAACGCGAACCGCGGCAGCCCGCGGAAGACGTGCGGGAACGGGACGTTGGCGCCGGACAGCAGGAAGCAGCTCAGCAGCAGCAGCGGCCGCGCCGCCACGCTGTCCATGCGCAGCCGGTAGAACGTGGCCGTGCGCTCGCGCTGCCTCCTCTTCCTCTCGGTGTCCGCAATCGCCGCGTCCCTGCTGTCCGCGAGCTTCTTCTCCTCTTGGTCTCTTACTGGTGCGGACGCCGTCGACACGCTGCTGTCCAAGGTGCTGGCGGCGCGCGTCCGCTTGGGCGGCGAGGCGGCCGTCGCCGTCGTCTTCTCCCCGGCGCTCGACCCGCAGCGGCGCACGCGCGGCTTGCTCAATGGGTCGTCGGCGGCCGCTTCGAGGCGCTTGACGTCCGCCTTGACGTCCGCCTTGGCGTCTGCCTTGGCGACGTCCTCGGCGTCCTGCTTGGCCGCCTGCTGCCGGCAGTAGGCCTGCGTGTTGTCCGCGACACCCTGCAGCCACGCGTGCAGCTCCTCGAGTCGTGCCGTGCACGTCTGGGCGCTGAAGAGCTTGAGGTAGGCCTGCGAGAGCCGCGGGACGACCATGGACGACAGCAGCTCCGAGGACGAGCTCACGTACTTGTGGAACTGCCGGTAGCGCCGGTAGATCTTCCAGCTGCGGTCCGTTGGTCAGTTGGGCCGTAAAAAACGTCATAATGGGTGGCAGCTGCGGACGCACCACTTGCGGTCCGCGTCCGTCGTCCCCAGCCGGATCTCGAACACGTAGCTGCGGCCGGGTTGCATATGCACAAAAATGGTGAGTAAACCGCAGAATCCTCCGAATTGGCCGCAACTCTGGCCTCGGAAACGTACATGTCGACGCTGTCGGGCGTGCGGTAGTACCCGAGCGGGCGGACGGCCAGCGGCTGCGCCGCCATGGCGGCCGCGAGCTGCTGCCAGCTCTCGCAGGTCGTGAACGCGCGGTTGGGCTCGTGCGGGAACGGCCGCGGCAGGCCCAGCGCCTTGGCCAGCCCGTCCACGATGGCCGCCTCGCCCATGCTGTCTGTCCCTCGGTCTGTCCCTCGGTCCGTCCCGTCGGCCGTGCGGTTGGCCGTGCGGTTGGCGCGCGGGGTGGGTATTATAACAATGCGGCCTGCGGACCGGACGCGTTGCGGATGGGGACCCGCACTTGCTGCGGACCCGCAGTCGCAGAGGAGAGCGAGAAGGAGGTGGGTTCTCCGCGCTCCTCCTTGGCGGTCCCACCGTGCCGTTTATGAAAGTGGGGACGGACGGGCCGCAGATACACCGCGCGATTGTGATTTTGACTGGGCGGATTTCGACGTTTTCCATGCGATGCTTTTCTATTTGCCTGGCTTGGTTTTCTGATTTTGCTGTGGCCAATTCCCCGAACGCGTACTTCATGTCGCATTACTCGTTATCTTCTGCGTGAAAAATACGTCAAACGAACACTTTTGGCGCTCACAGTGCTCCCTATTACGACATGTTTGTTGTATTTTACTTTGCATCGCATTTCGATCCATCCGCGTCTGCCCTTGTTGCAGCGCGCAGTTGCGGGCACGTCGGAAGACGCGGCCAGCGCCTGGTCCGCCGCCTGCGCCGTCCATCGGTCTGCTTCCCCGCACGCGCCGCGCTTCTCCGCGGACTCGGCCGTCGTCATCGGATGGGAAGGCGGCCGTCCCATTATGCGCCAGCATTGCCAGGTCATCCGTGACGTGGAGGGAGGAAGCTTGTCCCCTAAATGAGACTTGAAGAAGCCAGGACGCACTCGTTCATAGTGAAATCTAGTCAGACAGCGGCCCCCTTCCCAGCCCGACGGCCAACTTGGCGCGTGACGCCCGGGGCGTGAGCAGCATAGCATGTAGCCACTTCCGAGCGCATGCTCGCCACTCCGACACGCCGGCGCCAACAACACGTCAGTGGCGGGAGGGAGTCTCCATGGAGTCTGGAGACCGGCATTCCGTCCCATTGCGTCCGCTTGGGGATCCGTTAGCGTAGCGCATTCCGTCGATCGGATCCGCTCGTCCCCATTCCCGATCCGAAATGGGACGTTCAACCTTCAAAATGGAACAGTAAACCGCATCGAACGCGGTTTCGGCCTTCGAAATGGACTCGCCGACGGATCAGCGTCTGCGATTGCACACTTAGATGCCTCTCATCTCTGGTGCATGGCAAGCAACGAACGTCAAGCGACCACTCGCTGCTGGCTGGCCGTCGGGACGGCGTCGGGACGGCGAGTGGCATGCAGCGAAGGTCGATCCGTGCGCCACTCGCCCTGGGATCAGCATAACAGTCGGCGCGATGCGTCGGCAACTGCTTCACGAACGCAACAAAGGTCGGAGAATTTGAGGCCATTTGTATCTTTGGATGTGGCCCAGTGCATACTTCGTCGCGCCGCCTGCGTCCTCCAAGAAAGCGCCTCTATCGTCCGCGGTGGCCCTCCTTGTTCAATTCCTCCTCTCTCAACACCCGAAAAGCGATATAAAGTAGATCCAAACGCGTCGCTCGGGACCGGAGCGTGGGGGGACCGGCCGCATGTGCGGACGGCCCGTCGGCTGGAGAAGCGAGAGCGTCCCCGGTCGCGCGTAAATTACAGGTCGCGGTCCACGCGGGTCGAGCAAATGAGCCCCTTGTCCGACATGCGCGCCGACGTCTCGGCTCGCACGTACTCGCCGTCCGCCGCCTTTATCCGGAATTGAACTGCCACCACCACAACAATAAAACGTCAGATTAGCCGCAGGAACCGTCGAAAAATCCCCATCCAATCCGCACATTTCCGCGATTCGCTGACGGTCGCCAGCTTCTGCAGCGTCGCGCGCACCTCCTGCACATTCTCCTGTCCATCCGCAGAATCCGCCGCATTAGTCGCGCATTCCACCGCATTGGCCGCAGGATCCACCACAAATGACGCAGGCATGTACCGGGTGCACGAGGTCCAGGAAGCTCGTCTGGCCCGGCACGAGCTGGTGGCTCTGGTAGCCCAGCACGCGCGAGTAGCCCGAGGACGAGTAGAGCAGCACGGCGGCGGGCTCGGGAGCCACGAGCGCCAGCAAATCCGCGCTGTGCTCGCACATCTCGCGGTACATGTGCAGCTGGGCGACCTGCTGCTTCAGCGACTCGACGAACTCCTTCTTGCGCTGGCGCGACTTGCGCGAGTGGTCGCGGTTGCGCTCGCGGCTCTTGGCCTCCTTGAGCAGCGCCATCTTCTCGTCCTCGTTCAGGTTGCCGAACTCGGCGCTCTCCTTGAGCCGCTGCGTGAACATCTCGGGCGGCAGCGTCTGCGATGTCAGGTCGAAGCGGCCGCCCAGCGCCGACGGCGGCAGCACCGACGGCTGCTGCGGCTTGTAGGGCAGCGAGCCAGCGCCCGCGGGGCCCGCCATGCCCGGGAACCCCGACGACGGGTCGTACAGCCGGTTCACATCGTTGAACGCCAGCTCGGACGCCGGGTTGAACAGCCCGCCGACGCCGAACATGGACCCCGCGCCGCCCAGGCCGCTGCCGAAGGCCGCGGGCAACGTCACGGACCCCACGTTGGACGGCCCGACGTTCTCATCCAGCTCGCCCAGCAGCCCGCCGCGCTCGCGCACCAGGTTCTCAAAGTTGGCCTGGTTGGCCTGCAGCCGGCCCACGTCGTGCAGCCCACCGTTGAAGGCCGCGGCCGCCGCCATCTGCTCGTCCGTCGGCACCTCCAGCTTGACGCCTATCATCTGCGCGTACGCCTCCATCGGGTCCACGCCCTGGTGCGTCGGGTCCAGCGGCGCCACGCCGGGTACGTACACGCCCGGGAACAGCGGCTGCGGCTCCATCTGCGGCTGCGGCGCCGGCCCCGGCCGCTGCTGCTGCTGCTGCTGCTGCTGTGCGTACTGCGCCGCCACGTCCGCGAGCAGTTCGTCGTCGTGCATGGCCATGTCCACGTCGGCCTCGCGCGTCGAGTAGTCCATGGGGGGCGGGGACTTGGGGACGGAGACTTGGGGGGGGAGACCGTGGACGGTGGGCGGATTGGCTATTGAGTGGGGGCCGCCAGTCGGGGATTGGAAATGTATTGAGGACCGAGGGGAGAGAGTGCCGGAGGGAGGAAACGCGGGCGGAAAACACTCGGAAAATGTATGGAGACGGGATTGTCTACGGCTCGCCCGGTCCACGCACACGCGGTCGGAAGACCCGGTGCAAAGAAAGAAAAAAGAAGAAGAAGAAGGCGTCAAGGTTTTACTATGAAACCTCGAATATGGAGGTAAAACCTCGGGGTAAACCCACAGACGGAAAGATTTCGAGGGGACAGTCCCACTGTCTGATCTGATCCACCCTCTCCGTCCAGTCCGTCCCGCGTTCAAGCCACGTTCGAACTGCTCAAGCCTTGCAGGTTATCATATATGGAACATTCCATGAAAGTGAAGTGGTACCTTTCAGATGTATTAAGTATAAGAGGTATTGCGAAGAACGGATTCCCTGAAAACAACGAGCACACTGTAGTTTACCGTCACACCCGGTAAACTACGTCGAGGCAGCGCCGGAACACACACACTTGCTTCAATTGCTTCAGCTTGAAGCTGCTCACGTCCCCGAAACGGCGCAAGGCGGACTGGATACTCGTCCAGCGTCTCAATGGCTCCATGCGCCAGTGGCGTCGCGTTGTCGGCCTGCGGGCAAGAGTTCTGGACGCATGAACCCACCGGTGGGCGAACTGAGCATGCGTGGCGACTCTGGGGGGGGGGCGTCCGGAAGCAAAGGGTCATTCGACATCTCGACACGCGGGGGACGGACCGGAGACCTGAGGACGAAGCAGAGCGGTGGGAGGTGTGGACGGCATGGAGAATGGGACGGATGGGACGGATGGGGATCAGTGGGTGCGTGCGGCCGTGCTCCGGTCGAGTGGTGAAGGTGGTCGTGGGTCTGACCGTCCTGCTATGGCAGCGAGCGGCGTTGACCAGCGCGGTCGACGCCAGCGACGTGCAGACGGCGGAAGAGTTGCTGGCTGTGGGGCCGAAGGCGGACAGGAGCGACCCGCGGTACTTGGCGCCGCACACCCTGCTGGCGCTGGCGGCACACACGACCAACGCCGCGATGGTCCAGCTGCTCGTGCGGCACGCTGGGAACGACATGGAGAACTGCGTACGCCCTGCTGCTGGTTATCTGGACGGAGAGGAATGGAGGCTGATGACGGGGCGGTGGTGACGACAGGAGGACGCGACGCTGCTGCAGACGGCGGCGCACCACGGGGTCGTCGGGGTGCAGGTCTTCCTGGCGATCAAGGAGGACTTCGAAGTCAAGGACCGGGTGAGGCTTGACGTGACTCTCAACAGCACACTCCTGTCAGCTGGACTCTGACGGTTGAATGTTATGGCAGGACGGCGAAACGGCGCTGTTCAAGGCTGCAGTGGGAGGGTTCCCCACTCGAGTAGCGGCGCTGGCGGCCAGAGGAGCAGACGTGAACGCGGCGAAGCAGGTGATGAATCGTGGAGTCTCGACATGAAGGCGGGAGTCCGTTGTCGGTGCTGACTGACGACGTGTTGCATTGAATGAACAGAATGGAGTCACGGCGCTGCATGCCGCTGCTGCACTGGGCCATTTCGCAGTGACGGAGGCGCTGCTGGACAATGGGGCGAACCTGAAGGCGACTGACGAGGTAATCCAGCCTGCCAGCATATTTGCTAGTGCTCTTTGTCTCTGACCGCTCAGTTGCGCTGCAGAATGGGCTACACGCGTTGCGCTACCTCTACAAGCAACACACCAAGACGAATGACCCTGAAGAAGGTGTGCTGCAAACAGCCCGGCTGCTCGTGTCGCGAGGCTTGACTGTGTCCGACGAGGGAGATACAAAGGACAGCGAGCGCCACGAAGGACTTTTCGCTGCGATCCGCGGATGGATGAAGGAGCGCAACGATGGTGCAGAGCAGCTGACGCTTTTGCCCTCAGAAATCGTTGCGCGCGGACCGACTGACGTGGAAACGTTCTTCGAGTTCAGCAACACAGTTCTCTTCCGGAAGAAGCTGTGTGTGGTTGGGCCGAGTCAGTGGGGCAAGACCAGTTTCGTCCAGACTATGACCAAGGGCGTGGCGACGTGTGTGGACATCGACGATCGCACAGTCGGCATCGAGTTGTCTTCGTGGGACTTCACTTGGGACCACAAGGACCCCATGACGTCCGCGCTAGTGGAGAAGCAGTACAACGTCTCGCTGTGGGATTTTGCCGGCCAAAACGACTACCAGTCGACCCATTCACTCTTCTTCTCCAGACGCACGATGTACGTGCTCTGCGTTGACCTCAAGGCGTACGCGGACAAGATGGAGAAGACTGGCGGTGTCGATGCTGCGCCTGGCAGCCCTGAGATGAACGATTTTGTCGTGGAGAACATCTTTCGGTGGATCCGTGTGATCTGTGCCCGTGAGCCCGATTCCGAGTTCGTCTTCGTCGGGACCAAGGCGGACCGCATCAACCACAACGCTGTCACGATCAAGAACATTGCGATTGATCTGTCCCAACGAGTCAAAGACGCAGAAAAAGATCGAGTCGAGAAGCTGAATCAGGAAATCGCGAAACTGGAGCGCGAAATTCAAGAGCGGAAGCAAAAGTATGGCGACGATGCAGCGCAGTCAGGCGAGGAGATCGCCACGCTGAAGTTGCTGGTGACCAAGCCTCCTCGATTCCTGTCAACCGAGTTGCTCGTGGTGAGTAGCAAAGATTATGGTGGCATTGACCAAGCGCGTGTCATGTTGCAAGGCCTCATCGTCAAGAGTGGCACGAGCTTCCCCATGCCAAAGCTGTACAATGAAGTGCGAGAACTCCTTCGTGGCAAGGTCGATGGGATGAAGGACTGCCAGTCGACTAGTGACAAGATCCGCAAGCTGTTTGTCGACGCTGAAAGCTTGCAGAATGAGATCGCGGGCAACAGCGACTTCTCAAAGCTCTCACCAAACGTGATCCAGGCAATTCTGCACGTGCTTCACGACCTGGGCGACGTGCTTTGGTTCGACAAGGCAAGCCAACTGCTCTCGAAGATCATCTTCCTGAGCCCAAAGATGGTCATCGACTTCATCCGCGAACTCATCAACCACTCGATCACGGGCACGATGCAGTTCAATCGGAACCTCAGAGAGTTGCAGCAGTACATCAAAGATGAAGGCTGTGTGAAGCACGACCTGCTTGTGGAGCTCGACATGTGGAAGACGGTCAGCACTGTCGACTCGATCGACAGGCCACTGATGCTGCAGCTGAAGGAGCTGCTGCTTCACTTCAACCTCGCGTACCCGGCCAACCAGGGCGGCATGAAGTGGGACTCAGACTTGATGGTGCCCATGTACTGGAGGAAGTACTCATCGACGCATCCATCGGAATCGCGCCAGCCTGACACGAAGGTCATGGGGCAGTCCGCGCACTGGAAGTACGTGTTCCGATACCATCTGCCCGAGAACCTCTTTGAGAGGTACATGGCGCAGAGTTACTCGGTGTTTTGCCCGAGCCAGTTCTTGTTATCGAGCAACGCGCTCGACGCCATCTCCACCGACGAGTGGCACGTGCGAGTGTCCATGCCAGTCGGCTGTGAGTCGGAGATCAGCATCCACGTGTGGGCTGTAAACCTCGACGTGATGTGGTTCCGGCTTGCCCGGTTTGTGATGGGTCTGGAGAAACTACTCGACGGGTATCCCGGGCTGTGGGTGACTCGAAACGTGGTTCACAAGAATGGGAGGTCGCAGAAGCTGGAGGATCTCCTCAGTGCCCGTGAAGAGAGCCGCAGGGATAAAGTGCGATATGAGGCGCAAGTCTTGGACACGAGTGACGCGTTGTTGCCGCCAACGATGGAATGGTACACCAGAAAGCGGTGGAGAGAGCGGATCGATCAGTCGTCGTCAGGCTCTGCAGATGGCACCGAGCTGGACAAGCAGATGATCGCCGTGGAGAGCTCGACGCGAGAGTTTTGTTTGGCCCGTATGAGCTCGATCCGCGTCGCAGTCAAGAATCTGGAAACCGTGGTATCAAACGGCAACAACACGTTGCAAAAGCTAATTGCCGATCAGCCACATCGCGCCTATCCAGCGCTTTGGACGCTCGAGTGGAAAGAGGACGCACCGATTGGTCAATTGAAGTTCGAGCTCCAGCTGCGCAGTCATCTCTCCGGGAATTGCTTCCACGCTCCAATCGAGTTGACGGTGCCGAACACGTTTTTCGCGAAGTACGGAGTCGTCATCAAGGTAAGCTTCACACCAGACGATGGTTTGATCTGTGGAGTAACTGATGCTGATGCTATCGCTTCAACAGGGAGTACTGACGGTTTGCGCCGCCGTGGAGCCGCTCTTGGGGACGAATATCGCCGGAGCGATGGGAAGCGGTGCGAATTCGAATCCGATCAGCGCAATGCTCAAAGTGGTGCTAACGCATTGGCATGCGCTGTCATTGACAGGTGTAAACGCCAAGTTGGACCACGCTGCCGCCGCTCATGATATTGCGAAAAGTCTGAACCTCTCGTCAGGCAGCTCGATCGACGCAGAGAACATCCACTCGCTGCCACAAGCCACGAAAGTCGCAATCCTGCGCGACCTGCTGAAGATCCGCTACGGCAAAGACTTCGATCCGATGCGTATGTCGGAGATCTCGTGTCTCGAGTGTGCCCGGACGGAGGCCGGCGCCATCATCTGGGCTTCTCGGAGCGAGATCGAGTCCGGAGAATGGCCGGACGTCTCACTGTATCACGACCACGTTACTGGAGTGTATACCAGCCCAACGACTGCTCAAGACGAGAGCGAGCTGCCACCGCTAGTGGAACTGTCAGAAAGGGGATCCTCGGGCTCCTCAGAGACTCCGTCATCCCCGGTTGCATCGGAAGAAGCCGAGGCTTCTCAGACTTTTCATCACTCAAGCTCTTCAACCAGGCCAGCGTCACCAGAAGAACGTATTACGGTCCTCGGCGCCGAAAGCTTGCCGATCACGAGCGACGACAGCGTTACTGGTACCGAGACCAGTCCAGCCCACACAGCCAATCCAGAAGATGACACTTCAGGTCACACATCTACGCAAGCGACACCGCAAGCCAATGGACCTGCAGGCTCCACCGGGTCTTACCCAGCCCCCACTGCGTCGGACAAAGCCGAAGCCGCATCATTGGCGACTCAAGCGTCCCAACAGCCAAACTCTCTAACCGTGTCCGTGTCGTTGAGCCGAGGCGAGACGAGTGCGACGAGTCTGTGCATCATCGGCGCTGACAACTTACCCAACGTGCGCCATGTCGGCACGCAGCGACCGTATTGCGAGTGGGAGATCGTGAACTCGCAGGGTGCGCAGGTGGCATTTGGAAGGACGAAGCGAGACGGCAACAACAGCTCAAGCCCAAGGTGGAACCAGCCGTTTCACGTCCCGCTGACCGATGATCAAGTGGCGAGGTCGGACTTCAAACTCCGCATCATTGTCAAAACGCCCACTCTCTTCATTCGGTACGTCCTCAATCACTGCTGGGATACAAGTCGTTGGTCGAGTCTGATGCTATTTCCCATTGTTTAGGAAAACAATCGGGCAGGCTGAATGGAAGATCTCAAGCGGCAGTGGCGCGAATGAGGAGAAAGTGGCCCTCCGAGTCGGCGACGAGGAAATTGGTTGCCTCGACTTTCAGTTCAAGTAGTAAGCCGACTCGCTTGCCGTCGTCACCAGTCATTGAGCTTGGGCGAGTGAATTTTATGAGGTACTTTGAGACGTTTGCCAATCCCAACCGATTGTTTTGTCTTGCTTTACGAGTTGACTTCGATCGCTCAAAGGCGTTGATTGCCACTTCGCGATCCCCACAACAACGACGAGCTCCGCATTGATTCGTTCACCCATGAACGCTTCAGCAGTCTTTGAACTCGAGCAGCCAACAAGTTTGTGTTGGCTTTTGTATGCCTCTGGCTGAACCGAGCTCCGATGGACCGCCACACTGGCGACGACCAATGCGAGAAACTCGCGGTGCGCTATTTGCTGTCCAACTTGCAACACACACAAGCTGTCAGCTTGAGACAGTGGGCGTCAGCCTTGTGGCGCCGGGAATAGTATGAGTGACGCGAGCCAACGAATGCCCTTCGTCTTCATCAGAAGAACGACGAATGGAGTCTAAAAATGCATCCAACATCAAATTCCCCTTTTCCGTTTGCCAAAAACGAACGCGCTCACTCAAGAAACAAGCGCGAAGTCCTCGAAGGTGTCCAAACAACCACAGACGCAAGAATCGGAGGTGGTGTTCCGCCTCCACCACTACCAAGGCGGCCATCCACATACAAGTCGTTCCCTGCGCCAGTGTGATGATCGCCAGCCCGATAGGCAATACAACTAGTCACCTACATACACCAGGCGGACGACTCGACGATGGCCAGAACAATGCTCCACTGCAATCGCAATCAAGCTCCTTCGGACGTCGCATCACGACAAGCAAGAAGAAGAACCGCTTGCCGCCGGTCATCCTTTCCTCCGCAACATTCACCGGCTTATGGACAATGCTCGTCGTGCTCCATGCTGCACATGCAGCGTTCCTCATCGCCTGCTCTCGGCTCTACTACTAC
>JAADYF010000551.1:0-18403 GCA_023338175.1 Phytopythium delawarense
ATGTTGAAGCGCGAACAATGTTCACCACATGTCACATATTCTCCATTTTGGCCACTCCGTGATGTGTTCAGTCGATTCGCTGCCCAATCAGAGGAGTCCCCGGTTCCAACTTCAACGCGAGCATCGTCGCCATTGCCCAGAATGCTTAATGAAAGTATCCTTGTGAACGCAGATATGTGCCACAGCAGTCCGACTCACCACGAACTGACGTGCATTTACTGATCCTTGTTGGTTCCGAATGCCTCCGAGAGCACCTGCTCGAGCTGCTGCTTGTGGCGCTTGGACAAACCCACGGCACATGCCGCCAAGCTCTCGCGACCGATGAACTCGAGCTGTGTGGGCGTCTTCTTCTTGCCCTTCTTGCCGTGTGCCTTGCCCGCCAGTAGCTTGTCCACGTGCGGCTTGACGTACGACCACGCTCCTTGGTTGAGTGGCTCCTCCTGCACCCATACCACCCGCTCAGCGTGGGAGAAAACGCCCAACTGCTCCGCGATCTGCTCGAACGGGAACGGCGCCAGCTCCTCGACGCGCATGATCGCGAACTCGCTCGGATCCTCGGCGCGAGCCTCACGCGCCTTGACCAGGTCGTAGTAAAACTTGCCGGAGCACAGATATACCGACTTGACCCGAGACACGTCGGTGACGGAGGCATCTCCGATCACAGGTTGGAAGCACTTGTCCGGCCCAAGCTCGGTGAGCGGCGATGCCGCCTCGGGCAAACGTAGCAGCGTCTTGGGTCCCATCACGACGAGCGGCTTGCGGAAGTCGCGGAGTTGCTGGCGGCGCAGCAGGTGGAAGTAGTTGGCCGGCGTCGTCGGGTTCGCCACGATCATGTTGGTGTCATGCTGATACTTGGACCAGTTGTCGGCATCCTCGGCGGAGGACGGGCCAAGCGCGGGTGTGTCGACCAGCTGGAGGAACCGCTCAACGCGCGCGCTCGAGTGGTCCGGCCCGGCGCCATCGTAACCGTGAGGAAGAAGCAGCACGAGGCCCGACTGGCGCATCCACTTGGACTCGCCGCACGCGAGGAACTGGTCGATCACGATCTGTGCTCCGTTGAAGAAGTCGCCGAACTGAGCCTCCCAGATGACGAGGTTCCTTGGGTTCTCCCACGAGTAGCCGTACTCAAAGCCCATGGCCGCCAGCTCGGACAGGTTGCTGTTGACGACACTCAGCGACCCGCACGCGTCCTTGAGGCCACGGAGTGGGAACACAAGCTCCTCCGTCTCCTGGTCCGTGAGCGCCGCGTGCCGCTGGCTGAAGGTGCCGCGGCGGCAATCCTGACCCGCGAGTCGGACCGAGTGTCCATCCAGCATAAGCGAGCCAAATGCCATGGCCTCCGCGGTTGCCCAGTCGACGCGCACTTCCTCCGGGCGTTTGTCGTTGGCTGTCAGCATCTTGAGGCGCGCGGCGATGTGGGTACGCTGCAAACGTTCGTGCGGCCGCACATCGGGAGGCAGCGTCACGGACTGGACGCCGATCTCGACCAACTTGTCCAGCGACAGACCCGTCGCCGGGTTGATGTACAAGTCCTGCGCGTTGGGCTGCTTCATCTCAGTCCAGTTGCCGGCGAAGGCGTCGACAGTCGTCGGCAAGTACTCTGGCTCCTCACCGGTCGCCTTGGGCGTCACGCGTTGCAGCTCCGCCTCCAGATGCTCGTTCATGCGCTGGAGCGCGCGGTCCATGCTAGCAGGTGTCAGGAGGCCCTGCTTCTGCAGCTGCTGGGCAAAGGCGAGCGGGAAGCGCTCGGCGCGGTCGATGGCTTCGTACAGCTTGGGCTGCGTGAACCGCGGCTCGTCCACTTCGTTGTGTCCGTGGCGGCGGAACGTGACGAGATCGATCACGATGTCCTTGTGGAAGGCGTTGCGGTACGCCACGGCGATTCGGCACGCGCGGATCACGTCCTCGATCGACTCGCCGTTCACGTGGACGATGGGTACCTCGATGCTCTTGGCCACGTCGGACGCGTACCGAGTCGCACGGGCATCACGGAACGTGGTCGTGTATCCCACCTGGTTGTTGACGACGATGTGCACCGCGCCGTCCGTGGCGTAGTCGGGCAGCCGCGACTGCGCGAGCGCCTCGGGCACGCAGCCCTGGCCGGCGAATGCCGCATCGCCGTGCAGCAGCAGCGCCATGGCGCTCTTGCCGGCGTCGCGCTTGGCGCGCACCTTGCCCTGCGCCACAGCGTTGATGATCTCAAGATGAGATGGGTTGTGCAGCAGCGACACACGCACGGACGACGCCGGCGCGCTGGTGCCGTTCGCCGCGAAGTGCTTGTCGATCGACTGCGCGATGTGCGAGCTCACGTCGTCGACGCCGCGGACGTGCGACGGGAACTCGGAGTTGCCGCGAACCTTGTGGAAGATCTTGTGCGCCGGGTACTCTAGCAGCGCGACCAGCAGCGCGAGTCGCCCGCGGTGCGGCATGCCGATGACCACGTCCGAGGTGCCCGTGCCTGCGCACGCGTGCAAGATGGTGTGAATGGCGGGCAGCATGGACTCGGCGCCCTCGCCCGAGTAGCGCTTGAAGGACGCGAACTTCTTGGCCATGAAGTGCTCGAACGCGTCCGCCATGAGCATCTGCGTGTAGGCGTTGCGCAGGTCGGACGGCTGGGCCGCGAACTCGCGCGCGCCGCCCTCCACAGCCCCCGCGAGCCACTGCTTCTCCTGCTCGCTCGACAGGTGCTCAAACTCCCAGCCGGCCTTGCCGCAGTACGCCGCGCGCAGCTTGTCGAACAGCGCGCGGCCGGTCGTGGCCATCGCGGCCGCCGCGTCCGGCACGGAGCGGTCGAAGAGCGCCGCGAAGTGGCCAGGCTGGAGGGATTCGACCGCAGCGGGAGGCTGCCGGCCCAAAGGGTCCACGTCCGCCTGCAGGTGCCCGTGTTGGCGGAACGCCGTGGCCATGGACTGCGCCGCGAGCGCCTCAAGCGTCGGCGGCGGGCCGGACGAGAAGGCGGCGGCGCTTGGCACGAAGCGGCAGCGCGCGGCCTCCTGCGCGGCGCGGCGCACCAGCTGCCGGTGCACGCGCAACATGGCGCGGGTGCTCCTGCTTCAGGTGGCGGCGGTGGGAAGGCAGCGGAGGCGGCGGGAGTGGCGCGCGGCTGGTAGGTTGGCGAGTGGCATGCGCGTGGGGAATGGCGGGATCGATGATACGGGTGTATCTGTAAATAGATAGAGTTGAGGGGCTGGATGTGCAGTTGAATCGACTTTGCGTTGATGACCTCTCTTTTGATATACTACAGCAATTGGATGGTATTATTTTAAAGATTGTTGATGTTGGAGGAGCTATATGATCTCATAAACTAATAGTAGGCTATAATTTCGTGTTCACGAGTGACCGCATGACAAATGATGCGCGGCGAATCTTCCAATCTGGGTGATTAGACGGTGGGTTTTTAGACGTCCTCGGAAACCCGATAATGTTGAAGTTGCGAGCCGGACGCATCGACGCCCCACATCTTGACGCCGAGTGATGCAACGTGGTGACGCACCATGGGAGCTCGTTGGCACTTGCAGAGTGTGTGTCGGACAACCAGTATTGACGCATATGGCGGCGCTCTAGGCGTTGGGGCGGTGCACCTTTGCCAGCAGCGTGATGACCTCCTCGCGCTCGTCGTGCGCCTCGATGCACTCGATCAGAGGGTGCGCCAGATCGTCTTGATCTGCGTCCAGCAACACCTCGACGATGGGCGTGTATCCGATCTCTGGGCGCCGCGCTCGAGCGAGGAACAAGAGCACCCGCCACTGCCCGTTCTGCGCGAGGACGCGGAGCAGGATCCACCAGAACTGGCAGGGCGACACCTTGTACTGCTCGGCGCACTCGGCGCCGAGCAGCAGCGTGCTGGTGTGGTTGGGATACAGCGCCACAAGCTTCTGGATTGTCTCGATCAGCGAGCTGCCGACGAAGTGCGCGACTTGCAGGACAGCCTCAAGCTTGCGCTGGGTCTCGAGCAAAGATATCATCTCGTCCGTCATGACCTGGTTGAACGACATCCGGGCCCGTGCCGAGCAGGCCGTGTCCAACTCTGCCTTGTTGATGGACACGACCTCCGATAGGGAGAGCGCGCTCTCGTCCACCCCGCGACGCATCGCTTTAGACATTTCCTCCATGCGTTTGAGCTTGACCGGGAACGCCGTGTCGCTGTACGCCAACGAGCCGACAAGAGCGCCCGCCTGCGCGTAGTTCCGCGCAAGCGCAGCGGCTCGGAACGCGCGGTCGACATCCGACTCGGCCAGCTTCTGCTGGCTCATGAAGAGCCGAAATGCGCGAGGGTGGACGCCCAGGACGCTCAGGAACTCGTCTCCGTCTCCGAGGCAGTGCTGCAGTTGCAAAGTGGCCTGGTGAATAGACTCGCTGGAGCTTAGCGGATTGGAGCACAGCCCGCGCAGCACGGCTTCTTCACGAGTTGATGGAGGCTCCAGCCGCTTATGCTTCAGTACTGATGAACCCGAGCCAGCCAGACCTTCGTGCCGAACCTCGTCGATCTCGAGCTCGTTCTTCACGTCGATCGCCAGTGGAAACGCACTTGTGGCGCTGCCATACAGCACGTCGGCCTCTCGCTCCCAGTGCTGCAGCACAAGGTGCGCCTCCTCGCGGATCGCGTCGCTGGTGCTGCTGTCGGTGGTCAGCGACGGCCCGAGCTCGTCCTCCATGATCGCCACGCTCTGCTTGAAGAGCGCGTAGAACTCCCTGGGGCTCGACACGTACGCGTCCTTGTCGAACGCATCGTCGCGCTGCACGTAGTAGCTCCACGCCGCCCCCATGGTCGACACCTGACGGATCCTTGGCTCGAAACGTCGTTGTCGTGAGGAAGTGTACCCGGGGCGTACCCAGGGAACACTCGTCGGGAATCTGATTCAGAAAGTGTACCACCAAAACGGCACTTTCGTCGGTCAATTGCTTCCGGCTTCACTTGGGAAATCAAAGGGGAAAGACGTCGCTAGTCCGGGCAGCAGAGGGGGGGAAGACGTCGACACCTGTGGGCCGACATGAGGGTCTTTGGCGCGCGAATGGCGACACGGCTGCGCGCTAATACACTACAGATGAGTGGTCCGGCTCGTGGGAGCGGTGGCGGTATAATCGGCGGCTGGCAGCGCGTCCAGGGCGGCGCTTTCGACGGGAATGGGCGTGGAAGTGTGCTTGTGGCGCTCGCCGGCGCGACGGTCGGCGGCGTTGTGCTTGAAAGCGCGGCGGGTGACGCAGACTGCGACGCGCAGCCGCCCTTGCGGGTTACGATGCCACCGCTGGAGCGCCGCGGGCGGTACGGGCTGTACAAGGAGATCGGTCGCGGTGGTACGGCAGGCACAATTATTGATGCCAGGTGTAAACGAGCTGCTTGATCGGACTGACGCTCGGTATCCATGCGGATACGTCACGACAGGCTTCTCGGTGGTCCGTCTCGCAATGGACATGGACACGAAGCAGGTACGGCGAGGTGGTTGGCGGTCCGAGTGACTTTTGGGCTCCGCGTGACGGTTGAACTGCTGTGTTGCGGCCAACACCCAGCTTCTTGCCGCCAAAATCTTCGACCCAAAGGCTGCGTCACTGCAATCCATCCGCTCCGAGGTAGTGCTCTGAAATCCTGCTCGCCTCGTTGACTTGGGATCTGACGCGCTGCGCTCGTTCTCCCACTCACTGCTGTTGCACCTTGGATTGGTGCGCTCTTCAAGATCTCCATTTTGCGCCACCTCGGACAGCACCAGAACATCGTGTCGCTCCATGATGTGCTCTTTTCGGACAAGGAGACCATCATGTTCACGGATCTAGTCCAAGGCGGCGAGCTCTTCGACTACATTGTCGATATGGTGAGCAAGCAATGCGTCAAAAAATGGACGCGGCAGTAACCTCCGCTAACAGCATTCACTGTTGTACAGGGCTCCATTTCCGAACAGGATGCAAGCAACCTGCTTCGAGATGTGTGCCGCGGGCTGGAGTACGTCCATTCGCTTGGGATCTGGTGCGTGCACACTTCTGAGGCATGCATCTCCATGAAGCTGCTCCATGGCATCACCGGTCGTCACCACATGCTGACGATTCCAAGCGAACTGCCATGCACAGCCACCGAGACCTCAAGCCAGAAAACGTCCTGCTGTCGAATCAGTCGCCAAATGCTGACGTCAAGATTGCCGTACGTGTCGTGGCAACGCTTTGATCTCGTGTCTTCTCCCGAGCAATGCGCTCACAGATATACCGGATGAATCTGGCGTGCTGAGCAGGATTTTGGACTTAGTCGGCACCAACGCTCCGGTGACCAGATCCTGGAGGCCCATCCCAACGGAACAATGTGGGCTTGCCAGTGTGCCAGTGTGGGGCTCAGCGCTATATAGATGCCTAACACGGTGGTTGGTGCCTTTGATGGTGATCAGTGCATATTGGGCTCCTGAGATCATCAAGCGCCAGCCTCAAGACCACGGCGTCGACATGTGGGCGCTTGGCGTTCTGGTAAGCGATACCTCGCATCACTCATCTCTACTCGCACCGCCATGGTGTGTACTACTCACGCGCGGATATTCTCCTCGTTCTTGCAGGCGTATATCACGCTCACAGGTGTGCATCCATTCGACCCGAGGGGCGACCGGTCCGATGCGGAGATTGTGACAGAAATTGCGAGTGGTGAATATGATAGTACGTCGTGCGCAGCTGCGAGCACTGACAAAACCTGCGACCTTGCTGACACCGAGATGTGTACTGCTGCAAAACAGCCAGCAACCGCTGGTACCACGCGCTCTCGGGCGACGCCAAGGATTTCCTGGCGCGCCTGATGCACCTTGATCCGCGCAAACGTCTCACCGCAGCCGACGCGTTGGCACACCCTTGGCTCCGCGGGCAGACCAGCTCAACAGAACCTCTCCCAAGTGGGCATGCTGAGCGGCTGCAAGCTTATCAAAGGCTGCAGCAGCTCCGTGCCAACATTTTGACGGTTATCATGGGAGTTCAGCACGCCAAGTTCGAGCAGAAGCAGTCGGAGATTGTGCGAGCAGAGGGCAGCAACCAAGTTCCGCGCACGTCCACGGTCAACATGGACATGTTCAAGGAGGCGTTTATGCTCTTCGACAAGGACGAGTCCGGAGACATCGATCGCGACGAGCTGCAATTGATTCTGCGCTCCCTCGGTCAGCAACTCTCCCGGTACGGCTCCGTATTATTGCAAGATGATTACCCTCCATTGCATTGGAGAGTTGTAACGAGGTTTGTCTGTTGTACAGATCCGAGATCGATGCGATCATGCGGCAAGCCGATATTGACGGTGACGGCAAGATCTCGTACATGGAGTTCGTGACCATGATGAACCAGCGACTGTTTCGGAGGTAAGACCCGCGCCATTTGCATCTCGTCGCTCTTGCTGGTCATCGCTAACATACTCTGCGACTTGGTTGTCTTCAACTCAGAGGCGAGTTGACCGCTGCAGACCTCAAATCAGCCTTCCAGGTGCCTGTTATTTGCCACGCAGCTCGATTTGCCGCTCACTGACACGAATCAGCTGTAATGTGTAGATCTTCGACAGCAACGGGGACGGGTTCATATCGAGCGACGAGCTGGACTACATGTTGCGCCTGCTCAGCAACAAGCAACTGACGGGTGCCGAGATTCACGGCATCATCCGGGCGGCCGATAAGAACGGCGACGGCAAAATCGACTTCCAAGAGTTCTGCTCCATCATGCAGGCGCGGCTTTAAGGTCCGAAGACGAAGGTGTGCAAGGCAACGTGAGACGGAAGATCCAAATGGGCAAGTCAATTCCCTGGTGCTGTACTCGCCATTACACCTCAAACCACGATCATACTCACTCTCGCGTCCATGGCCCTCCTAGAAGCGGCGCCATGCGCTGCAACACGCTGTGCTCAGCAATAGTAAAACGCGCCGAACGCCTGCCCGAAGCCGCACGAGCCGCCCTGAACGAATCGCCCGCGACGAAACCAGTAGTCCATCGGGTAGCGCCAGCCGCACTGCGTGCGTAGCCCACGGCGGTAGCAGAACATGGTGCGGCGGTAGCGGCGGCGCAGCTGCTCCTGGAGCTGGGCGTTGCCCTCCGCACCCTCAAACGCCTCCTTGTCTGACTCGGAGAGAGGCTCTTCGTCGCCCGTGAGGAAGATGCCAGGCGGGAGATTGCCGCTCGCCTGCTCAAGCGAGATGGTGTCGTCACTGACCGCTGCAACGTTGCTGGAGGCGATGGCGACGTTGTTGTTCTTGATCACGTTGTTCTTGTTGACGACACCGGCGATGTCGTTGAGAGCGGGCGTCGACCCGATGTCGACACGGGATGGCTCGGCGGCGCTGGCGAAGGCGGAGCACAACACGGCTCCGATGACAGCGACGATGGTGAAGCGGTTCATGCTTGCTTGGGTGAATGGGGTGGGGTTGGCTTGGAGCGGCTGGTCTTGGAGCTAGTGGGCTGGAGACGACGCGTTGCAAAGTGACAGAGCTGAGGAGAAGCATGGACGACTGCAGCATCTGCAGCGAGGCGCGGAGATCTCGTGGATCAGCTCGAGAGAGCATTTCGGAGAGCGCTCCTGGTGGTCGATGTTGGCGACACACGTTGCCGTTGAAGTTGCTTGTTTGCTGTGATTGGCGGGTTTTGCGCTGTCTCTACGATATGATTGGCTTTAAATCGTTTGAATGTGACTTGTGAACGTGGGTGAACTGATTGATCCTATGCCAGCGGCAAACGCATGAGGAAAGACACTCAACGCGAGAGAAGCCGTGACGGTCTCTGTCCCCTCGAAGACTTCTCTTCTGCACGCCGATGCCCCGGTGGCGCGTAAAGGAGATTGTCGTTCGCTCGTACGGCGTTTCTTGAAGGTGCAAAGGGCGGAGCACGTGCTTTTGCCTGGCGCTGCGACACGGTGCCGCCGCCTCCGCCAGCGCCCCGTTTAGTAGCTTCTAGTCGCGCACGACACCTTCGCGTCGCCAACGCCGTCCTTGACGTGCGTCCCTGTGAACCGGAGCAGAGCTCACGACCGCATAGTTGTGGCGATAGGGGCGGCATGAAGCTGGCGTTACGGCCTCCCTTATTCTAACCTCGCCCAATGGGGCACAGCCCTACCCCTGTTCCGCCCCCAGGCCTTTTTTACGTCTCCAACCGTATTTGCGTCGTTATTTGCGGGCGTGAGACAGCCCCTACCCCGCTTTTCCGCGGCACTCCCTCACTTGCCCCCAGTATGCCTCGCATTTGCACCACTCTCTCGTCTTATTTCCCGTTTCCCCTGCAGGTCTTCCATACAAACGCCAAGTGATTCGACAGCACCGCAAACCACCGCGCAACGCCCACAACCGGAAAGAACGCGCACCCGCAAGCCGAGGACGATGGCGACGGACATGGCGGCGGACATGGCGATGGCCCCGGGCGCGGCGGACGCCCAGGCGCGCGAGCAGCAGAAGCCCAAGGCGGTCGAGAGCCCGCGCACGGACGCCGAGAGCGGCGGCGAGTCCTCGAGCGCCGCCAGCAGCCCCAGCGCGGCGGCGGCGGCTGGAAAGGACGCCAAGGAGGGCGAGGACGCGCCTGCGGCTAAGCCGGCGCGGCCGCCGCCGCTGCAGCTGGTGCAGCACGACATTGACGACGAGGCGAGCGACAGCGAGGACGAGGAGGAGGAACAGGGCGACGGCGGCGAGGAGGAGGACGGCGAGGTGGTGGAGGGCGCGGACCTGGGCACGCCGCTGGCCTACGGCGGCGGCGGCGACTTTGGCGAGGACGACGAGTTCGCGACGCACGCGTTCTACGGGCCGAGCGTCCCGGGCGACGACGCGTCGGCGCGCGCGCTGCACGGGTTGCGGCGCGTGCACATCCACGACAAGCCGCCGCGCTTCTGCAGCGAGCCGCCGGTGCCCGAGGGCGGACACGTGCACAGCGACAGCAGCTGCAGCACGGCCGGCAGCGCCGACAGCGCGTCTCTGTCGCGCCGCACGTCGTCCAACGGCAGCGTGCTGAGCTCTGGCGCGGACGCGGCGTCGCTGGGGCTGAGTCGCTCGTTCTCGGAGGCCGAGCCGGCCGCACATGCGCCGCACACGTTCACGGTCACGTTCGAGGAGCCCGTGCTGGGCTTCCAGACGAACGTGGTCGTGTCGCTCGAGAACGAGGTGGTCGTCGAGGTTGGCAATGTGGAGCGCGACGGGCCGGCACACCGCGCGGGCGTGCAGCCCGGCGACTGGCTCGTGCGCGTCAACGGGCAGAAGCTCGAGAGCAGCATGACGCGCGAGCAGGTGCTGGCCGTCGTGCAGGGCGCCTCGCGCCCGCGGATGCTCGAGTTCGAGCGCGAGTCGCCGGCCGCCGACGGGCACGCGCGCAGCCGTGAGCACTCGCGCCACGACAGCGACGGGCACGCGCCGCGCGGCACGTCCAAGAGCACGGAGAAGAAGGCGGCAGCTCCCAAGCAGCTGATGGGCCGGCTGAGCTCGGCCGTGAGCTACGGGTCGTCCATCATCGGGTCCAAGTGGAAGCGCAAGAAGCCCGTGGTGCACCCGGACTCGTTCTGCGACGGCTGCGGCATGGACCCGATCGTCGGCGCGCTCTGGACGTGCAGCGTGTGCTCGAGCTTCAACCTGTGCACGGACTGCTACGGGATGGGCGTGCACGGGCTGGAGAACTCGGAGCAGACGCAGCTGCTGAGCGAGGCGCTCGTGGCGTACAAGCTGCAGAAGAAGTGCAAGCACTTCACGCCCGAGTTCCTGCTCTCGCTACGCCGCGACGTGTGCAAGGGCCGGCCCGACAAGTTCGAGTACATGGGCGGCTGGATCGCCGAGATCGTCAACGGCACGGCACCCAGCAAGATTACGGTGCGCGGTATCGAGGTGCCGTCGCTGCCCGCCTCGGCGCGCCAGCGGTTCGTGGGCAAGCTCATGGGGCTCGTGTCCAACCGGCGGGACATCGAGGTCAACATCGAGTGGCTGCCGGACGACTCGGCGCCGCGCGCGTCGTGCTTTGGCCCGGACGAGCCCGCGCTGACCAAGGGCGAGGCGCTCGAGAAGCTGCGCATCTGGATATCGGACAAGAAGACGCGCACCACGTCCCCGTTCGCCTAGACGTCGCGCCATAGCAGTAAGCAAGTAATAGGATCCGTGTGCAAGAGAGAGAGCGAGAGAGAGCGTGCAGTGCAGTGGGCGGAGTGGAGCACCAGTCGTCAGCTGCCGCCGCCACCATGCAGACCACCTAGCGACTCTCGCGCTGGTCATCGGCCTGGCGACAACTCGAGAGGGAGACACGCGCGCGAGTTGGGCCCTGGCAAACGCCGAGGTGGCGCTGGCAGTAGAGAGCAGACTCTCCAGCTCCATGGCGCCGCTCGCGCTTGACCGCCGACCGGATGGGCCTCAGCACATCAGCAGGGCGTTGTCTGCACGTCGCGAGGCACAAGAAGCGCAGAGGGCGTCGCGCGTCAAGGGATGGAGACGGAGGGAGACGCATCAAGCCAACAGAGGAGAAGGTGATGGAAGTGGGGATTAAATACGGGGTTGATGTCTAGTAGTCTGCCGGCGTTCGTCGCTGGCTATGGTACGGGGTGGCGGGACGGGAGCGGAGGCTTCGGCCGCGCTCGCTCACTCGTCCCAGAACTCGGACAGGTTCTCCTGCGGCAGCGTGCGCGAGGCGCGCAGCACGAGCATCTCCTCCCGCTGCGGGGCGGCCACGGGCGACCCAGCGCGGTCCATGTCGTCGGCGACGGCGACGCCCACGTCGGGGCTGAACCGCACGGCACTGCGCTTGGCCTTGGAGGCGGCGGACGGCCGCAGCTCGAGCGCCTTGAGCTCGTCCAGCAGCGCGGGCCGGCGCGCGGCGTTGGCCTGGTCGATGACGACGCGGCGGCGCTGCAGACTCACGTTCTCGGTGGCCGCCTCGATCTTCTCGAGCACGCCCATGGCGCGCTCCCAGTGGTTCTGCACCATGAGCAGCACCGCGTGCTGGCGCGACTTGTGCAGGAAGGCCAGCGCCTTGCGCACGCCGGCGCAGCCGCGCACGTCCGGCCATGCGGCCGAGGCGGGGGGCGAGACGGCGGAGGACGCGGGGACGGCCCAGGACGAGGACGCCGACTCCATGCAGGCGCGCGGGGACGAGCCCATCCAGGGCTTGCCCACCTTGGCGGCCGCGAGCTCGGCCTCGTCCCCGAGCGACGGCCGCGCGCGCTTGAGCAGCGGGGACGGCGCGGGCAGCACACAGGACATGGGGCTAGGCGAGTACCGTGGATGCCGGAATGCTCCAGTCCGCAAGTTTACGAATGCAGAGGACGGACTGCGGACTGCGGACCGACACCCGTGCGGTCGCAAAGGTGGGATGGAGGGGGTGGCCGGCGCCGCGGACGGGGTCCCGTGATTAGTCTCCCACAGGGCGTTCGTCCCCACCTGGGCTGGGACTTGCGGCTGTCCAGTTCCGCGACTTGCAGGGGCGGCGGGTGACACACCCGTGGGGACGGCGCGCACTTGATCTTTGTATACGCGAAGTGCGACGCGGCCCGGTAGGGTTTCAGAAACCACAAACCGAACGTGTGGGGCGGACCGACTCGGCGTATCGGTTTGCACGGGGCTGCGGCCACCCGCACGGGTCCCTTCCGCGGACGCAGCTGGCCTCACCCCGCGTCCCCACGGCCCCACGCGGCTCTGTCGGTGTGGACCGGCCCGACTTGGGGACGGCCGCTTGATCCCCGTGTCAGCCCCGGGATGGGGCGGCGGCTCTTCTCTAGGCGTTTCGGTACGTCCGCGATCGCGGATGGCCCCCCAGTGATGACTTGATGTCCCCTGCGGACGCGGACGGCCCTCAAACGGGCTAACGTCTCCTTCCTGTGCACCGACGCACATCCCGAGCGTCGATCCCCCCCTCCCCCGTATGGATGCAATGCATGGCCCTCGGCTGCGACAACGAGGGCCGCGGCATCCGTCCAAGGGCAGCGTTGGACTCGTCCTCCGGTGGGCGATCGATCGATCGATCGTCGGTGGACCGCATCCGAGGACTGACCCTCCAAGTGTTTCGGGATGCAGCGGATCAGTGTGTATCAGTGCGCAGGCGGCGGCGGCGGCCCACACGTTGCAGCTGTGCTATTGGGCGAGAAACCCGAGACTGAGATCACAAAACCATCCGGCGAGGCGTCGCAGTGCGTGCAAGTAATCGCGAATGTGGCGTCGAACACTGCGTGCTGCATCATCACCCGCCTCATGTACATCTGATAGAACCATAAGGGCAGCTCAAACTCAGTCAGGCGCTCGTGGGGCGTCCGCTGGAGACGAACGCGGCTGGTGCGGCAGCTGGCCGCTCTGCAGACCACTCGAGCAGGGTGCGGACCTTGCCGTCAGCCGCCCAACACTATCCATGAAGACGAGCTTGATAGAGGCCACCCAATGCTCGCTGGAGCCATCAGAGCCGCCCCTCGTGGACGATAATCGGTCCATTGGCGTTGCAAAGCACCTGCACGTGCAGGGCGGCGAATCCAGCGCGTCCATGCTCGAGGGCAGCCATTGAATCAAGCATGCCGCCGACCACATTGCTGCTAAACCAGCGGTATTGCGTTCAAGAAATTTATCAATATCAGCTATATATGATATTATAAAGTTAATTTGTAATATTTAGACGATTGTACATGAAACATTTGCGAGTAGTTATCGAATTACACAGGAGCTGGTGTGAGGGGTTTCGTCTCCAGACCTGCATCGCGTCGTTCGTGGTGGGGGGGGAGACGTGAGGAATACCGCCGCGAGCCACTGGCACGACCACTACGCAGGAGGTCGCGGCGGAGATCATGCCAATCGCCCTGGAACATGGGCGAGACGGCGGCGCTGCTGTGGTCGATCTTGGGGCTCGTGGCTTCGCGGCTGGGTGAAAATCAATCCCGCGTCAAAGCGCAGGCGCCGACACAAAGACGGAGGTGTTGGCAGGCAGTAACCGAGGAGATCGCGCAGGCCCACAAGTGCCGAGTCAAACGGGAAGAGCGGACGGAACGGACTGTGAGTCATGGAGATTTATCCATGCCGGTGGAAGGTATGTAACATCCAAATGGACTTCGGGAAGACAAGTGGCCACGAAGTCACAGCCGCCGCGTCCACGCGTGGCATCGTGGGAGCCGCTTTTGGGCCACGAGTCTTGGCCAACTCGTTCCTTCCGATGGGCCATCGACGCTACAAACCCGATAGCCTGTGGGCCACTACACGGCCGGCGATCCGATGGCTTTCGCACGCAGTGTCCCGACTGCAATCCCGTCTCTCGAAGGTGTTGTCCGACTCGGTCCGACGATAGTCGCATTGCCCCCAAGCTGCAAGTACATTCGCAGCACCCAGGGGTCTCGGAAGAGTTGAATGAGGGAACAACGAGGGATGGCGTTCAGCGGATAGTACACACTGCTGGGTCTATCTGCAGACGGAGGTGCGTCCGAGCGATCAGTGTGCGTCCACACACTCAGTGCAGCGCGCGGGATCTGAGCACACCAACGCCTCGTTTGTGGCAACAGTAGTCGCACCACACAATGGCGGCCGCGGAGGTGCCACTATCGCGTTATTTTCGCCCAGCCGTTCCAGGAGAGTGCAGAGCCCATCGATGGTTGGCCGTTGGATCGACGCTAATGGTGTCGGTGCGTGTGCCCGTCAAACAGCGAGTGGTCGACTGCATCCACGACGCGAAAGAGTGGCGCGTGCTCTTCAGGCTCAAGGCTCGGAGCGGGTGGAGGGGGAGCGATCCGAGATGGGACGCCACGAGAGCCAAGGCAGCTGCAGCAGTCACTGCGGCTGTTGTATGGCTCCGCGTCTTGCGCGCGCCGTCTCCACCACCGCGGGGTTTGGTGCGGGTCATGCCCTTCAACCTGCTCGCCGAGGTCAACCAATATCCGTTCATACAAACTTCAAGTGTCACGCTGAATCATGACATGCTGACATGAGTATGCCACACGTGAAGTCGATCCGTGATCAACTTCAACCGACCATAGCAAATTAGACAGTCGCGACTGTAACCCTTGAAGGAAGGATACTCGTACTTTGACGAGCACTCTCTGTACCCATCGCGTGTCAGGAGCTCCCCTGGCCCTGGAGCATTGCACCCTTCCATCATCGACCTCCTCCGCTCCGCGGGCTCCTCTTCCGGCTCCCGGTCTCGGCATGCGCCTGCGGCTCCTAGCGGCCGCGCCGCTGTCTCTGCTGGCGCTCGCCGTCTCCCTACCTCTCACTGCAGCCGACTCCCAGCTGCGTCAGGTGCGTTTCCCGCTCCCTGCAGGCTCTCGAGCTAGCCTCGTTGCGGCAGAACTGACCGACACGGATGGATCGGTGACCAGGTGATTGTGCTGTCACGCCATGGCGTGCGCGGCCCGTACGGACTCGGGACCGAGACGCCGTCCAAGGAGTTGCTGGACAAGTACGTGCGCAACCCGGAGCTGGAGCTGCCGCTGAGCGCCGCGGCGTGGGGCACGGACGACGCGGACGACCCGGTCGAGGTCGTGTCGCCCAAGCTGACCAAGCACGGCTACAGCGTAGTCGAGCGCATGGGCGAGGTGCACACCACGGCATGGCAGTGCAGTAGTATGGCTGTACGTCGTGGCTGACGTGATGGTCGCGTGATGACGGCAGTACTTCCGCGACCACTTGTACCGCGAGTTCCTGGATGTGTCGTGCCACAAGACGTTCGCCTACGCCGACGCTAACGAGCGCGACAACGTGAGCGTCTGCTATGCTGCTGATGTCACGGCTGTGCAGCTAAAGCGACGCTCTTGTCTCGTGGTCGACACAGCTGACGGCGCGCGCGTTCCTCAGTGGCCTCTACCCGACCTGCAAGGACGTTGTACCCATCATGGAGGAGACCCAGCTCTTATTTGAGCAGGGCCAGGACCCAACGGCGAACTGCCCCGTATGCTCACGAGCAGGTAGGCAGTCGCTACTTTGCTAGTTCCAGCTGTCCACCCGCCAGCTCACTCGTGTGCGTTCTCGCTTCGCTCTGCAGTCTATGAAGGGATAGTGGGGCGTTCCGACACGCAGTTTGTGGTGGACGACATCCGCGAGGAGATTGAGGAGATCAACAGCCTGCTGCAGTGCTGTGCGCCGGCAGTGTGTGCCTCAGCGAGCGGTGAATGGCCGCCGAATCCGCAAGCTCAATGCGACCTCTTCGACATCCCCACGTCCTGGAACGGCGCCTTTTACCTGCCGTGGAAGGACACGCTGTCGGACGCCGACTACTTCTCCGAGTGGCTGTTGCTTCAGAGCCTCAACAACATGACGCTACCCGGCGCGCTCACGTTCGGCAAGATCTTGCGGCTCGCGCGCATCCACGAGGTATGTTCAGGGGCGTGTTGGCGGTCGATCGCCGCCTTCTAACACCTTCCTTGGCTTCACGTGTGTGCTGTCAATACACCAGACACACATGGATCTGATCACCAACGAGGTGAACGCCGCGAGCTTCGGAGCCACGCTGCTCGCGCACCTCACTGCCAGCTTTGAGCAGAGCGTGCTGGGCCGTCCATTGCCCGTGGCCGAGGGTGAGGGCCCTCGCATCTTGCAGGCAACGGATAACCAGTTGGTATACTACGCTGCGCACGACATCAACATCCTCTATGTGCGGAACCTCCTCCGGTCCGTACTTTCGCTTATCAGCTGAAAGCCTCAGTGTGTTTGAGCTGTCACTGACTGCTGATCCTTACGCAACAGGCTGGAATGGTACGCTAGCGGTTGGCATCCGCACCAGCCAGTGCCCGGCGGAATGCTCGTATTCGAACTGCATTCAGACGATGGCTCGAGCGATGAAGGCACCACCTCTACTTCAGCGCGGCGTCTGAAGCGTGAAAGCACACTCGACGGCGATAATTGGATCAGCGCGTGGACGGAGAGCAGCTCCGAGCGAGTGAAACGCTCAAATCCCAGTTCGCGCGCCGACTCGAAGTGGTTCGTCAAGTTGTTCTTCGTGGCGGCATCACCGGAGCAGATCCGCAACGGAGAGTTTCTCTCGCCCGAAAATGTGCGTTGTTCGTTCGCCTTCATGCTTGCGGGGCTCAATAGCTTACTCGTGCTGTGCTCGCTCTGTTTAGCCTCCGGATCGCGTCCCGGTCATCATCCCGACGTGCTCGGAGGAAATCGCGGTTGGCTCGGGCAAGACGGATGTTCGGTGCCCGTTCGCCACGTTCAAGCGCCTCATCGGCAAGACCCTGCGCCACGAGTGCGTGGCGGACACGCTTCGCCCATTCATCGATTCGCTGGAGACCAACGCGACCGCAAGGAGCGGCAAAGCCGTCCCGCCAGCGGAGCCAGCAGCGTCAGCGGCGTTGCCTGCACACTCGCAGTCGCTCTCCCCATTGGCAGTCGCGTGGACTCTGTTCGGCGCGCTCGTCGTGTGCCTGATGGCGATCATGGCTGTGCAGATGATCCGCCAGCGCAGCATCGTGCCCTCGAGCGCGCGCCGCGACGACCTGCAGCCGCTGCTGTGACGGCCCACAGCCCGTCCGACCACCGGCAACGACTAGCGCCATGGAGCCGCAAAGAGGGAGAGGGAGGGGCGACTAGTAAAGTGACAACTGAAGTTGAGCGGAGCTGCTCGCGTGACAACTTCAACGTATGTAACCGACTGGTTACGCAACGCGGGACTCGGCGGAGACTGAAGTGTAGCCCACCCTTCGCGGGTTGGAAACAGCTTTGGTTTGCGGCGATTGCTTTGGTCCAGTCGCGAGTCGCGAAGTCACGACTCACGGCGCGAACATCGCCAGGCATGCGACTGGCGCTGATGCCGCCGCGAGGTGAGTGGATGGATTGCCGCGCGGGAATTGGGCGGCGCATGACCAATCCGGGCGTGACGTGGCGCGCAGTCACGGTGCGAGGTGAGGGTACACCCCGCTTTAGTGACCGTTCGGCACCGCGAGCCGATCACGGAGCGCAAGGCTGGTGCACTCAACCGCCGCGACATGAGCGAATTGGAGGGAGCTGTGGCGCATCGAGCAGCACGTGGAGTGCCGCGCTTCAATGCGCGTTGCCTCCCGTTTGTTGCGAAGGCAGCCGCTTTGATGCAGAGCTCGCGTCTGGGATCATTTTGCTCAGCAGCCCAGCTGACCTTGCAGGTGGAACCACCCACATGACGGACTCTCCCCCGGCTTAGTGACGATGCTGCGCGCTGATTGGCCCATTTCGCCGCTGTTTCTTTTCTGGCCACGTGAAAAAGCCGCCGTGATGCGGGGCGACGAGCAGCGACATGTTTGCGCACAGACGCCACGCCGCTTCATTTTGACTATTGCCTTTATTGATATATTGCTAAGATGAATGTCCACATTTCAATCACACATTTTAATATGAACTGTGTATTTCGATAATAGCGTCGAATTAATCGTGTTCATATCCATGTTATGAGGCTGACAGCCTGCAGCCGTCCAGAGCTCTTGGCGAGATGCATGGTGCTCGTCGGCATAGCCGCCGCTTTAACGGTGCGGCGCTGCGCTCACTCGCGTTTCCGGCGGCTCGAACGCACCACCAAG
>JAADYF010000552.1:0-18347 GCA_023338175.1 Phytopythium delawarense
ACCGAAGATTGCCATGCACAATGCCGCGCTCATGCAAGTACTCCAAACCCAACGCGGCTTCGTACAAGTGCTTCCACGGAGCGCGACACTCCGGTGCACAAGTCTCGAGGTACTCCAGCAAAGACCCGTTGCTCGCATACTTGCACACGAAGAACTGGTGGCGCGCATCGCATGCGCCGTACAATTCGATCACATGCTGATGGCGAAGCTCTCTCCACACTCGTACTTCGTTCTCGAACGTCGTGCTGCTGGCGTCCGGGACAAACAACTTGACGACGACGTCGGCGTTCAACCACTTGGCTCGATAATTTCCTCCGTAGTGCCCAGTGGAGATGAAGCTCAAAAGTTCAATCTCATATGGAGCGATGAACCAAGTAGGCAAAGGAGGTGCGATCAAATCTGCGAGGCTGCTGCTGGTGTTGTCGACCGCTGCGCGGATGTGTAGCATCAGGATACGCTGAACTTCTTGATTCCCTTGCGCTGCTGCGAAACTCATTGCGGTGTGTCCGTGCTTGCTTGTTGCGTTGACGTTTGCGCTGTGCTCGACGAGATGCTGGACAACTGGTGCGTGGTCGTTCGTCGCAGCCAGCATGAGCGCCGTCATCCCACGTCGATCCGAAGCATTGACATCTGAGCCGTGTCCAAGGAGGTATCGCACAACATGCTCGTGCCCAGCACTTGCGGCTACGAGCAATGGAGTTGATCCGTCAGCACCCATCGCGTTCACATCTGCACCGTGCTCTACAAGAAGTCGGACAAACTTGGCGTTGGGAAACGCGGCAGCAGCCAGCAGCGGTGTCTGCCCGTCTTTGTCGAATGAGTTGACGTCGGCATGGTGTTTCTTCACAAGATGCCACCCGACTTTATGCTGCCCGGCACTAGCAGCGCGCAGCAACGGGGTCCACCCGTAATCGGCCATCCCCACAAGCAGAAGGAGATCCCAGATGAACGCACTCACGCGGCGAATGAGTGAGTTTGCACTCTGTACTCCGGCAATGCGGCGCGGCGTTGTGTTGACTTCAGCGCCGTGACGAATCAGTTCCTCGATGATTTTGATGTTCCCCGATCTTGAAGCTTCCATGAGAGGCGTCGAGCCGCTCCTGTTTGAGATGTTCACGTCCACGCCGTTGCGAAGAAGGCATCGAACCACAGCAACTTCACCCCATATCGCAGCCACGCTCAGCGGAGTGTACCCCATCTCTGTCCGTGCGTTCACGTCCGCGTGATTCTTGATCAGGTACTGGACGATGCGATAGTGTCCCCATCGTGAGGCGATGTGCAAAGGAGTCCACCTCCTCTTGTTCGCCGCTTGAACGTCGGCGCCACGTCCAACAAGCGCTTTCACAGCAGCAAGCTCCCCGGCGCTCGAAGCTCCCATGAGTGGCGTCGACCCAATCTCATCGGCCGAATTCGCGTCTGCTCCGTGTTCGAGGAGGTAGAGCACCGCGTCTGTCTTCCCAGTCTCAGCGGCGCCCATGAGCGGCGTCCAGCCGTTCGAACCCAACTCGTTCACATCCGTGCCGTCATTGATTAGCTTCTCGATCTCGTCAACATCCCCCGAGACTACCGCGGAAACCAGTGGCGCCTTGCCAGTCTTGACCGCGACGCTTACAACCTTGACGAGACCTGGCTGGGCTGCATCCGGCTCCTTGGGTACTTCCGGCTCGGAATCTGAGCTCATGGCTGCTTGCCGGTGAATTGCGGACTGCGGTCGGAGTGAATCGATTCGTCGGTAAATCAGGACGAGCTCCTCACGACGAAGAATGCGAGAACTTACCTTCATGCATATAAACACACACTCAGTCGGTCATCACCGGCTAACACCTGCGAGTCGTCATTGTACTTGGATCAGCGCATGGTGGACACGCAAATGTGGGTGGACGTGTGTTGTTGTTGGATGAAATTGTTTGATACCCATCGGCTCTCCGAGTCCGCCTACCTCTTTCTGGCTCAGAGCAGCGGGTCGACGCCGTTCCAGTCGACTTCGGCGCGCGGCCATTTGGTCTGGATCACGAGGTTGAGCGGCGGGACGAGGTCGTCGTGCCGTGCTGACACGCGACTGCCCTCCGGGCGTGCGCGCGTGGCGACGGTGAGCCGGATCTGCTCGTCCTGGTTGGCTAAGCCGTCGTAGTAGAACAGGTCGAGGCTCTCGCGCGCGTCGAGGCTGGTCGCAGGCTCCTGGAGAAGCGGCGGGTCCGCGAACAATACCGAGTAGTGCGACTCGCTGCACACAACCCACACGTTGAACACTGGCCGCTTGAGATTGCTGCCGACCACGAGGTACTCGTACGCCTCGAACAGCGACAGGAAGCCGACGGTGCCGCGCGATGGGATGCCATGAAGCATGACGCTGCTACCGTCCTCGAGGCTGCGCTCGCCGTCGAACACATTGCTGGCCGCGCGGCCGCAGAGAAGCAGGTTGACCATCTCTTGTGTGCAGTAGTCATGGCCGCCGATCAACTGTCCCCCGGCCTCGCTGGCGCCAGGAACGCCGTCCATCTCACCAGCGATCGTGGCGGCGCCGCGCGTGAGCACCATGGACAGCACGAACTGTACAAGTCCGCGGCCACACGGGGCCGTAAACTGCGCCAAGTTAGTGCGCAGCAGCTCGCGGGTCTCGGCTTCGCTTGAGCACGAGTGTAGCAGCACGTTTGCCATGAACTTGTGACGCTTGTCGCCAGCAACCCGATTACCATGGGAGAGAACGATCGTGCACTGCTGCGACTGCCCGGACTGCCAAATTATGTGAGCGAGCGCGTTCACAAGTGCGCGCTGCTGGCTGTCAACGTCCGGCTGTTCATGGGATCACCATGGGTGAGTTGCGAATGCATGACGAGCAGCATCGTTGTGGTCGTCGGAACGTACATTGCGCCAGTCTAGTGGCGGCTGCTGAAGCGTGAACCGCAGCACATACGCTTGGACGACGGCCAGCACACCGCACGGACCACCCTCGTGCTGAACCAACCCATACTGAAGGTTGCGGGCGTCCGAGAAGCAGAAACCCTGGAGCCGACGATTCGTTAGACGATGACGAACTTTGAACATCTGCGATGCATGAGCAAACGTACCTGCTCCTCCCAGTGCGAGTTGAAGGTTTTGCCTTCAGCCTGGCTCCCGAACAGCAACCGGCGCACCGACGAGATTTGGTCAGCGGTCGGCGCGACTCCTTCATGGTTTGAGGTCGTTGTAATCCGTGAGGTGGCGCCAGCTCTGCTTCCACTAGACGCGCTGAGAGCTCTTGTTGGCATCGACAATGTTGGGGCGTCAAAGTCCTCGCAGTCTTCCATCTCGAGCTTCTCGGACGCAGTGGAGGAAGACCTAGAAACGACTGGGATAAAAGTCGACAGCTCGATTGCAGGGCGGCTGTCGCGCGTGGTGCCACTTGATGTCTTCACTGGAAGCGAATCGTCTTCTCGCGCATTCACCTTGGCCGCCGAGTCGGAAGGTGACGGCTCCTTCAACAGAGAAGCAGCTTGAGGAGCGGCATCACTGCTGACACTGTCGATTGAGTCACGACGCCCAGCAGAGGTGTCTGCGGAGCGGCGTCGGCCACTGCTACTGCTGCTCCGCGAGCTTTTCTTGGCTGGATCAGACGTGGGCGAGCTGCCCGCCGCCTTTTGCTCCTCCTTGAGCTGCTTGTACTTGAGGTAGCACTGCTTTTTCGTCTTGCCGTTGCCCAGCAGTGCCGCGATTTGCTTCCAGCGCTCGTTCTTGTCTTCGAGCTGCGCGGTCTGCTTGATCGCCTTCTTCAGCGAGCTCACGTCCTGTTTCGTCCAGTCACCCATCGAAGCCCCGGCGTCGTTGTCGCTACTCGCGCTTGAACGACGGCGGCGCGAAGAAGTATCACCGCCTGCACTTGCGCTCTCCTTGCTGGAAGTTGACGTGCTGACATCTTGTTGCGCAGATCGAGCCATGAACTCGAGCAAGCTGGCGCTTCTATCCGTCGCTTTGTCCCTGCGTGCAACGTCGGTGTTGTACCGATCGTCCAGCTCCGAGGATGGCGCGGGGCGGTCGGAAAGCTTGCTCGTGAAGGCGTCAAGTGCGCGGGAGCAGCGCCAGCTCTTGAGGTAGTCGGTCACCAGCAGCTCCGCGTGCCGCGTCACTTCTTGGGCACCATTCATGCTTGGTCTTCTCCTTGGACAGTTCGGTGCGTGCTTGAAACTCAACTCTGGTGCTGGTGCTGGTGCTGTGTGCCTCCCATTTTGGACTCACTTGGCCGCTATTTCTGGGCTCGGACAACGGCAAGGGTTGAGAACGAGGTCGGAAGAGCTGGCGCGGCAACCACCGCACCTGATGAACGGAGACCAGGCCGCCATCCCAGCATGTCAGAAAAATCGTGCGATATACTTTGGCGGAAATAGGAAACAACATACAGGACGTCGTGAAGCCTTCGTTCACGAGAGTGGCGGCGCTGCCTGTCGTCAACTCTGCGAGGATCGCCTCGTCGTTCTTCTCTCTTGCACGCTGCTTGCGCCTCGCTCCAGTAGAGCAGTTCCAGCGGGCCAAGCGCCTCGTGAGGCACCGCAATACTCTCCACGCTCGCTGACACCTCTATATCCGGGCGTCGCACAACCGTCTGAGCGTGCAACAACCCCACATCCAGAATGAGCAAAGTGAAAACCCACTCCCAAAACTTGCGGGGACGCACCGTGAAGGATGAGCCGCTGCTGGCAGACGCGGACGACCTCGACGCCGTCCGCTTTTATCTGATACTCATGACGCTGGAGAGCGACGAGCTCGAGAGCACGCTGCTGCGCGCGCCTGCTTTGCTCGACTTGCGGTTCGGACCGAACACCTTCCAGAACCGCAGCGTCTCGTCGGCAGCACCCGATACGACCGTCGCGCCGTCTGGGGACGCTGCTAGGTGCAGCACGCGCGATGTGTGGCCGGTGAGCTCTTTGACCTTGGTCATGCTAGGGTACTTCCACAGACACAACTCGTTCTGGGAGTAGCCGTGTGACGACAACAGCTCCTTCTCCGTCGTCGACCACAGCAGCGAGCACACCTGCGAGCCCGTGTCGACCGAGTTGAGCACGGCGCCATTGGTCGTGTTCCAGAACTTGATGGTCCGGTCCGCCGTACCGCCGCCAGTGGCAAGAAGGTTGCGCTCCCACGGACACCAGGCGATGGCCTTGACAGCTGCGGTGTGGTGCTCCAACCGGTGCACAGGGCGTTGCAGCGTGCTGCTCGTGCCAATGTCACTCGCTTTCCACAAGCACAACGCGTTGTCGTTGCCGCCGGACGCCAGCGTCGAGCCGTCCGGAGACCACTGAAGACCGCAGACCTCCTGTTCGTGGCTCGTCAACGTCGCAAGTTGGTGCTGACGTGCCCGCACGTCGTGGTGCATGATGGTGCTGTCGCGCGACCCCGACGAGAGGATGTAGCTGTTCCACGCGAGCGACCCCACGCGCGACGAGTGGCCGTTCATAGTTCGCACGCGGCGCGAGGCGCCGACGTCCCACAGCTGGACGACCGAGTCGCTGGTGCCGATCGCCAAGTGGGAACTGCCGCCCGCGTCGCTCCACTGCACCGAGCTGACGTACTCGTCGCCTTCCAGCGCCATGAGCTCGTTGATGTCGCCCGTATCGGCGTTCCACAGGTACACGCACTGGCCGAGCGCGACGGCGAGGATATTGTTGGCCCCCCACGATAACAGATTGAGGTAGTAGTCGTTCATGAGCTCGGGCGCGTCCAGCACCTTGATCGGCGCCGACGGCACGTGGCGGTTCAGCTTCTTGGCCGCCGCGGCCGGGATGGCGCTCAGTTTGTTGTGCGAGAAGCGCGCTTGCAGCGACGCCTTGAACGACTCGGGCGGCGCCACGGCCGGCTTCTCCTTGGTGAACTTGAGGATCTTGTGGCTCGCCCCCTCCTCGTTGCCCAGCAGCGCGCTCGCGAGCCGCTTCTTGTACAGCTGCTTCTCCTCGTCCTCGGCAGCGGCCGCCGTCGACCCGCGGCCGACGCCGCTGCTGCTGCTGCTGCTGCTTGCGGCTCCGGAGACGGTGCTGCTGCCGCTGCTGCTTCCAGTCGTCGCCTCGATCGCCGCGGCCGTCTCCGGCGAGTTGCACTGCACCAGCTCGAGGTTCATGGCGCTGCGGTTCGGGATGAACCGGTCGGATGTCTGTCATTCACCCACGCGTCCTCAGCCTCCGCGTTCATCCCCAATTGGCACACAAGCAGGCAAGCGTCACGTACGTTAGTGTTGCTGGTGTTCGCGCCGCTGTTCCCAGCCGACACGGCGCTCCCGCTGCTCTTGGAGGCCGACTTGGCCGCGCCCTTGCTCTTCCCGCTCGAGCCGGCCTTCCCAGCCGCGCTCGAGGGCTTGACGGGCTCCGAGGCGCTCGCCGCGCGCCGCTTGCGGTGGTGATTCGCGGCGCCTGAGGTTGTCGCGCTGTCTGCCAGCGCCGCGGCCGCCCGGGGCCGCTCGTAGACCAGGAAATCAGCGCCGGAGCTCGCCATGGCCGGTGCTTCAGCTCTGTATAGCCCTCGCGCTCGCTTGGGCGTCCGCCGCCGTCCTGCGTCGGCCGGTCGGAGGCCACGCGCTCGCTTCTTCCCGTCGCGATCGGGCTTTGGGCTTTGGACTTGCCTTGGTTTCAGTATGCTGGCACTTCGTGGTGAGGATGGGCATTGAAGGCGAATCACCTTTCACAGGGGAGGGCAAATCTCGCCATTTTGAATTTTTGAACTGTAATTTCGCTGCATTATATTGTGAATACTGTTCACTCCCGACAAAGTACGATCGACAACCTCACGTTCTAGAATTCTGTCCGATGATCGGACACTTGTCACGAGCAGGCGCGCATTGTCCGGACAATAACGCCCCAAGCAGCTCCACGCACCCTCAACACAATTGAACTGGAGCCGCTGCCGCCGCGAGGGCATCTCGGCTTCTCGGCTTCTCCGCCTACGTCTGCTGCCCCTGCCTCGCCCGCTCCGCCTCCGCCACTGGCCGCCATGTCGTCCCCGGAGGAGCGCGAGTCGCCCGTGGCGGAGCCGCCGTCGACGGCCGCGCCGAGCGACACGTCGGCGCTGCACAGCAACATCAAGAGCAAGGGCCAGAACAGCTACTACTACGCGCACAAGAAGCGCGAGGACGTCGAGATCCACGAGTGGGACGGCAACGCGCAGCCGCGGCTGCTCAAGAAGCAGCACGTCCAGGCCGCAGCCGCCGCGCCCGAGCCGACCGAGGCCATCACCAACTACGCCTGGGCGGACGGCAAGAAGCGCGTATCGCTGTACGTGACGCTGCCGGGCATCGGCGGGCACGCCGAGGACAAGACGCGCGTCGACTGGACGTCGACCAGCGTGACGCTCAAGGTCGAGAGCTTCGAGGGCAAGACGCGCGTGCTGTCGATCCCCAAGCTGCAGGACGAGATCATGGACGTCAAGACTAAGCGCAAGCAGGACCAGCTCGTGCTGCAGCTCGTCAAGGCCAAGGAGCTGACGTGGTACAACCTCAAGAAGGACTCGTAGAGGGACGGATGCGCATCGGCAGCAAGGCGTCCCGGAATCTGTAGACATGCATGTCACCCTACATGCGATTATACCACGAAAATGAATTGGTTGAAAGCGCTTGCCGCTCGTTCTCCTGGTCCTTGGTGCAGCGGCAGGCATGGCGGCTCTATTACAAGTACGGCACCTCCGTAGTGTACAAGACCTCGCCGTCCTTGTCGAGGAATTGGACAAGGAACTGCTCGTCCGTGATGCGCACCCACATGAACCCGTGCATCATGGCCGCGTGCACCAGGTCCGGGTTCTCGCGCGCGTTCGGCTTGAGCGTGTGGATGCGGTAGCCGCCGGCGCCAGACACGAAGAAGTTGCGCGTCCAGTCGCTCTCGGTCTTCCTCAGGTGCTGCAGGCAGTGGTCGTGGCCGCTAAAGTAAGCGTGCACGCGGTGCTTCTTGAGCAGCGGGTCGAGGTGCTCGATCAACTCGGACGTGTCGGCGTTGCCGGCGTAGCTGTAGACCGCCCAGTGGCCCACCACGATCGTCCACATCTTGTCGACCCCCGCCGGTTTGGGCCTGCTGAGCTCGCTCTCGATCCACTCGTACTGCTCGATGCGCGCGTCCGCGGACGTTTGCTGGTTCATGAGCTCGTTGCACCGCACATTACGAGGCTCGGTGCCGCACACGAGATCGCACGCGTCGACGACGACGATGCGGAGGATCGTCTTTGGCGCAACCGGCCGCTCCACGACGTAGTAGCGCTCGGGCATGTACCACAGCGATTGCTCCTGCTTGGCGTACTGCAGCATCGCGTCCACAGATCCCTCGCAGTCGTGGTTGCCGACACTGCAATGAAGTCAGAGTGCACACCACCAGTCAGGATCCAGCCAGGCTTTGCATACACCACCCTGGGGAGTTGTTGCAGGACGTACACGATGTACCACGGGACTTGCAGACTCTGGTGCGAGTACATCTGATGGCAGCAAAACACCGCAGACGGCATGCATTGGCAGGTGAGGCTCGGGAAATGGCAACCAGAGACCAGAAGCTCGCGCGCAAACCTGCTCGAAGCGCGAGGCGAGCACCGGGTCCTTGGCCGACTTGAGACTGCGTTCGACCGCAACGTGAATCATGCGCACCTCCCATCCGCCACGATTCGACACAGCCCGGAGCCGTACCCGTGGTCATACACCTGGTCGCCCGTAGACAAGACGAACGCCGGCGGCGGGTCGAGCGCCGACGCGAAGCTCTCGAGCGACAAGGCGACCTGCCGCTGGCTGTCATCGCCCGTGCCATAGTCGCCGATCACGAGGAAGTTGGTCGCCTCCGGGAACGCGTCCTCATACGTGGCTGCGTTGCCCACCGCCCTGCCCGCTGCCCGTCCGCCGCTCCGAGACACGCCGCCAGCCACGGTCGACCCGTGCCTGCCGCTGTAGTACACGAGCACCAGGAGCATCCAGGCGCCGAAGACGCCGATCGTGACGGCGCGAGCCCACCGCTCGTAGCGGCCGACGACGGCGACGCCGCTGCGCCGCGCCTTCTTGCGCGCGTCGGCGTCGTCGCTGCGCGCATGACCCTCCTCCAGCAGCATCGCGCGGCCGCCAAGCAGGCACACACACAAGCAGAAGAAGCCACAAGGCGCCTCGCCAATGCTGCGACTTGGTCGGTTATGCCAGGAACTGAAGTGCGGTAGCTTCATGCGAACCTAACGAGGGGATACACGGATCGCGAGGCGCACTTTACGCAGCAATACCCTCTGTCATTGACCAGGATGAAGGCGCTGGGCGTGATCCCGGCGCGGCTGGGCTCGTCGCGGTTCCCGGGCAAGCCGCTGGCCAAGTTCTTCGGGCGCACCATGATCGAGCACACGTACGAGGCGGCGGCGCGGTCGACGCTGCTGTCCAAGGTGGTGGTGGCAAGCGACAGCGCGCGCGTGCTCGGCGTCATCGAGCGGCTGGGCGGCGCCACGGTGCGCACGGGCGAGTGCGACACGGGCACGGACCGCATCGTGCAGGCGCTGCGACTCATGGAACCCACCGAGCTGGACGAGTACGACGTCGTCGTGAACGTGCAGGGCGACGAGCCGGGCGTCAACCCGAGGCACATTGACGCGTGCATCGCCGCGCTGCGCGAGGGCCCGCCCGAGACGGTCATGAGCACGCTGGCCACGCCCATCGCGGACGAGCGGGAGGCCTATAGTCGGGACGTCGTCAAGTGCGTCAGCGACCGCAACGGGTGAGCGATGAAGCCCGCCGCACGCTGGACGCGTCGATCCCTGTGATGGATGGCTGACTCGGACTGGCTGCCGTGGACAGCAACGCGCTCTACTTTTCGCGGGCGCTCATCCCGCACGGCAAGGACGGCACGTTCGCACCTGACAAGCACGCCTACCTGCGGCACGTGGGTCTGTACGCATTCCGCAAGCCGTTTCTGCTCGCGTTCCCGTCGCTGCCGCGGTCCGAGCTCGAGCAGGCCGAGGACCTGGAGCAGCTGCGTGTGCTCTCGGCCGGCCACCGCATCCGCCTCGTCCAAGTCGCCTCAACGCTGCCCGGCGTCGACACCGAGGCCGATCTGCAGCACCTCAAGGCGCGCTGGCGCCACCAAGTCTCATGACGGAGCCGTTGACTCGGTTGAAGACCAAGGGCATACAAAACGCAAGTCCTACGTCGATAAGTTCGCGAGGCTGCTTATATGCTCCACATATTCGAACTTAACAGACGTTCATACCGCTGACCACCTCCACCCGCCCTCACTCTTGAAGAAGACCGACGTCCGTCACCACAGCAACAGTCCGGGAGAAGCGACCGCTTAGCAGACGATGGAGGTGGACCCGGATGCTCCCGTGGCCACTACAGGCAACGCTGTGCTGGACGGGGTGGGCGTGGCGGCGTCGGCGGCCGTGGCGTCCGTCACGGGCAACGAGGAGCCCGCGGGCGACGAGCAGTGGACGCGCATCGAGCTGTTCGTGATCGCCAGTCTGCAGCTCGTGCTCGTGCTCGTGGCCTACCGGCTGGACCGGCAGGCGCACCCGGCGCTCATCTCCGAGTCGGCCTGGGCCGTCTTCTTCGGCGTCCTGGTGCGTGCGCTGGGCTCGTTGGCGGAGGTGGTAGAGTCGACAACTGACTGGTGTGGGATGTCGTCCTGTTGGTTTTGGTGTGGCAGTTTGGCGCGGCGCTGCGCCTCATCTCGCCCATGGTGCATTGAGTTTGACATGCAGAGCTTGCGGCCTGCTTCGGTGTTGGCGTCACTGGTCTAATCGCTTTCGGCTTGTGTCGCGGACAGGAATCGCTCAACAACGGACTCAACCCGGAAGTGCTCTTCTACGCGTAAGCTCCCGCTTCTTGTCCCTGCAAGAAGTGCTGCGCCACGTTCTGACCGTGCTCATGTCGTGCTCCTGGCGTAGCCTCCTCCCGCCGATCATCCTGGAGGCCGGGTTCAACATGAAGAAGAGGGTACGTCACGGAACCCGCAAGGAGCATACGCCGCATATATGGATCATTAACGACGGCCGTGCATTGGAACTGCAGGGCTTCTTCTCCAACTTTTCGGCCATCATGCTGCTGGCCATCGTTGGCACGCTAATCGCGACGTTCATCACGGGCGGAGCGCTCATTTGGATGGGGAACGCGGGGCTCATCACGAAGCTGACGGGCGCCGAGGCCTACCTGTACGGCTCGCTCATCTCGGCCGTCGACCCTGTGGCGACACTCTCGGTTTTCAAGAAGAACGGAGCCCCGAGCCTGTTGTTCAACCTCGTTTTTGGCGAGAGCATGCTCAACGACGGCGTTGGTGCGTGTGCCTCCCACCCCCACCCCACACACACTGTTTGACGTCGAGACGCCTCCATTCTAACTCCTTGTGCTTCTGAACCCTCCGCGCTTGATTGCTCAGCCATCGTCGCGTTCACGCTGTTCCAGCATCTCATCCGGGAAGGCACGAGCGACGTCACGTTCCATGACGCGGGGATCATCATCTCCAAGGTGTTCGGCATCGGACTCGGCTCTGTCGGCCTTGCGGCGGTGGTGTGCTTCACGTCGGCGTTCCTGCTGAAGCAGGCAGACCCTGCACTCCGCCAGTACCCGTCGTATGAGATATCGATCGTGCTGCTGTCGGCGTACTTGAGTTACGTCGCGGCGGACCTGGCGGGGCTCAGCGGCATCGTCGCGCTCTTCTTCTCGGGCGTCTTGATGAGTCACTACCACCTTTACAACATCGCCGACGAGAGCGCGACGGCACTGCGCCACTTGCTGTCGACCGCGTCGTTCATGGCCGAGAACTTCGTGTTCATCTACATGGGCGTGAGCGTGGTGGCGTACTCGGAGTACTTGACGTGGGACTGGGGCTTCATCCTGGTCAACATGGTCGCGATCCTGGTCGCTCGCATGTTCAACACGTTCCCTATGTGCATGCTGGCCAACCTCGGGCGACCGGAAAACGACAAGATCCAGTGGAGCTACATGTTCGTGATCTGGTTCGCGGGTCTTCGCGGGGCCATCGCCTTCGCCCTGGCGCTGAACGTGTGGTCGCCCGATCCGAGGCACCGCGGCGTCATCCAGAGCACGACGTTGTTCACCGTCATCTTCACCACGCTGGTACGTCCACTTTGCTGACCAAATTGCTTCAGCATGGTGCGGATCGGATCGTCTTCTGACTGCGAACTCTCTGATGTGGTGCAGGTGTTCGGCATGGGTACGAGTCCAGTGCTGCGCTTCTTTGGACTCACGTCGGTGCAAAACGAGGATGCGGAATACGACGAGTAGGTTGTTTGTCGCTGCTACCGAGAGACCCGTGTTGACACTCATCTGGCGCTGCTCATGTGCGATGTCTGCCACCACAGTGAGGGCGCCTCGGAGCGCCTACTGTCGGACGACGAGGCCGAGCACGACGCCGACTCGTCGTTCCACCAGATCGGGCTGGCCGCGCGGCGGAACCTGCGCGGCGGCATCCACGGGCTATGGGAGCACCTCGACGAGAAGTACCTAAAGCCAATCTTCGGCGGCCAGCCGCGCGACGAGCGCTCTGTCAAGGAGATGGAGATGAAGGGCAAGCTGTCCAAGCAGTCGGGCTCGCGGTCGCCGTCGTCGATGCCTCGATCACCCAACTCCCGCCGGCAAGAGCGCACGGCGTCACCGGCATCGTCGGCGTCGACCATGTCGATGGCCGCGATCGCCAGCTCGCACGAGGCCGCCGACAAGGTCTAACGTGAACGCGCTACATGAGGTTGGGTCGTTTTGGTCGCTTTGCGTTTTGAATACACCCCGAATGACATGGAATGTGAGGAGTGCGCGGGCATTGTTGTAGTTGAGATGCCGTGGTTGCTCAGCAAGCAGCGCCGAGTTGGTGGTGTGATGCGCGTTGAAGTCATGAGCAAGTCACAAGTCGCTGGCACACGACATTTGCTCACGTCACAGATGAACGTCGAAAACGTATCCATGTTTTGTTTAAGTTGCCCGAATGATGTGTCACACACAATCATGTGAGATGCTAATAGAGTCCTCTGTGGTGTCGAATAGAAGCTCGCTAATTCACTGCGAGAGACTTGAGAAGGCAGGCAACATGGCCGGCCGGCTGGCGGGCGTGTCGGACGAGATGCGCGCGCTGTTCGAGGGCCAAAAGCGGCTACACGAAGCGGCGCTGCGGCTGCAGCGGCAGATCGAGGAGGAGGAGACCGCGTACCTGGACGAGACGGTGCACGGCAACATCGTGCGCGGCTGGGACGGCTTCATCGACAGCAAGCCGAGCCGCAAGGAGGCCAACCCGAAGAAGCTCAAGCCGTACTCGGAGGCCGAGCACCTCTTCTCGGGCTGCTGCCGCTACGCCGATCTGGGCGGCGAGCCCTCCTTCGACCTGGTCGACTACAACAACTCGCGCGACGACTCGTAAGCGCTTCTCCCGCCTGGTTGTTGCTCGTCCCCTTGCTCGTTCGCGCTTCGCCTCTGATCGCGTGCATGGCATCATGTGCTGCCATTCCCAGCGCCGGCAGGCGACGGCTGACCGTGACGCTGTCCGGCGGCGCTAAGATCTCGTCCGAGGTCGCGACCGGCGGCGGTGGCCACGGTGGCGGCCACGCACACGGCTCGAGCGCCAGCGGCGGCGGCAAAGGCGGCGGCTCCAAGCTGTCGTCGATCAAGGCGGGGGCGACGCGAGGCAGCGGCCTCCACTCGGGCAAAGGCGGTGCGAGTGCGACGGCCTCCTCGGCCAATGCCGGCGCGGCGCACCGGACGGGCAAGCTGCTCAAGAAGCGCAAGCGCGAGCGGCTCGACGAGGAGGAGGACGCGGGGTCGGGCACGTCCACGCCGCTGCGGAGCCGCGCCACGTCGGTCGAGGACCTGACCGGCGACGACACGGACGCCTTCTGAGACGGAAGAGAGAGGAAGGAGATTTATACACGAAGGTGTTGATTGATTGGCACGAGGGGATGCGGCTGGAGCTCGCGGAGCGGCCGCGCACACGCTTCTAGCGCTCGAAGCGGTGCGAACTGACCGGCCGCCTCCTCCAGGGGAGCTCCAGCCCCCTGCGCGCGCACTTCCTGGCTGTCTGACGATTACTACTTACGGCGGCCTGCTGCCACTGCTGCTGAAGGGAAAACGCGCAGGCGCGCGGATGAAATAAACAGAATAAAAAAGGAGGGAGGACGGCGCTCGTGAGGGGGATCGAGCGCCGACCCCCCATCACGCGAGGCTTGAGAGAGGTGGGCGATCGATCACTTGCGGCCGTCGAAGGACGCGAGCAGCACGTCCAGGTCCCGCGTCGTCTGGCGGAAGAACCCGTCGTAGTTATACTGCGCACACCAACCGCAACGTTGTGAGCACCTTTCTCTCACCGCTGGAGTGTCATGACGCGACGGGTGCGTACCTCAAAGATGTAGTCGAGCTGCTGCGGCGGGACCACGATGTCGGGAAACTTGACGTATCCCTGTGCACCGCAAGGATTGTTAGATACGCGACCTCTCCACTCGCACTCGCCGCAGGCAAACGACTTACCCTTAGCCGGTCGTTGACCGTGTTGACGGCCTCCACCGTGCCCTTGAGGCTCTGGAACAGGTGCGAGATGCTGTTCCAGTGGAGGTCCAGCTGCGAGCGTAGCTGCGTCATGTACTCGCCGTGGGTCAGGATGGCCGCACTAGGCGCTGCCGTGCCGCCGAACCGGGCCGACAGCGCGTTGATCGAGTTGTACGCGTACGCGCCCATGCCAATCACCTCCTCTGACTCGCGGTGGTGCGACAGCGGCATCGCCAGGATGCCAGCCTTCATCTTGGAGCACTCGACCATCAGCTGCTTGAAGTTGTTCAGAAGAGCGTCCATCTCGAGCTCGAAGGCCGTCAGGCTCGCGCTCATGCGTCGATATGCCAGCGTCATGCCCGGGATACTCTTCTGTTCGTCGAGGATCCTGCGCTGAAGCACCACAATGCAGTTGAGCACCGTGCGGATGTGCTTCTGCAGCACCTGCTGCAGGCGGTTGCGGTGCTGCCGCACGCGAACGAGCAGGTCGCTCGAACACTCCACGCCTGTCGTAGTGTAGATCGAGCAGAGCACGATGAACGCGTCAAAGTCGCCTTCGTCGATCGATGACGTATGGTACGACGTGCGCACGCCCCACGAGAGCTGCCCAATCCGCTGGATCGACTGGCGCACGAGCAACAGCGTATCAAGCACGCCGCCTTGTGCAGCAGCGATATCCTCCGTCAGGCTTGACGATGATCCGCCAGAGAGGGGTTGCTGGTCACCACCCGCCGCGTCATCGTCTTCGTCCGTGTCTGAGTTTTGTGGACTGCGTGTGTTCTTGCCGTTCGACGATGTCGGCACGACCGGAGCCTTGGCGTTACCACCCATCCACATGACGAGAGATGCTGCGCCAGACCACAACGATCCATCCGACGGGTTCGAAGTCGACTGGCCCGATGACTTGGCTGGCACCAAAGCTTGGCTCGTGTTGTTCGCCACCACCATCCGGTTCTCCGATGCTGGGTCTTCCTCCGGTGTGGATTCCTCGAGGACTTCGAAGCGGCTGCTGGTGTCAGTCGATGCTAAACTGCTCTTCCTTCTCGTGGCGCTGCGCGGATTGTTGGACTTGACCACAAGCGCCGTCTGGGAACTGGGGTCCTCCTCCGAGTCTTCGAGCAGCTCAACAGCTGACGATTTCTCCAACTCGCCGTTCTCCAGGCGCTGGAATGACACGCAATGTCAAGATCATGTCAGATACAGTGTAGCGCTAACATTGCGATGGGAGGTGTGCCAAGTCTTACCTTCTTCTTGGGAGCATCTTCGATGAACCCTCCACCAAGCGCAGCCGTGACGTATCGACAGATCGTGCTGTTCTCCTCCACCCACATCCCCGTCGCCTCCCGGAACTGCTTCAGCATCTTCTGCACATGCGAGGGGTCCGCGTTTGCGTACATTCGCTGGATCGGCTCGACGCACGCGCCAAAGTCGCGCGCGAGGTAACCCTCCAGCGGCAGCACCTTGCTGAAGCTCCAGCGCCATGCCTTCTCCTGGTTCGGCTTCAGTCGGTCCAGTTCCCGCACACCAATACGCGTCAGCTGGCTCACGAGCTTGGCGATCTCGGACTGAACTGACTCAAGCGAGTGCATCAAGCGGCGAACTTCTTCACCACCCGGACCATACACGAGTAAGTCGCCTCCCGGTCCAGCCAGCTGGCGAGCTTTACGGCACGAGACCAGCAAATCGGCGAGCAGCTTCAGCAGGCCATGCAGCTTCGTGTACGCGTCGAAGGCTTCGTCCGATACCTCCTTGCGTAGCGTCACGACGCCCGAGTTGCTCTGTGAGAGATACTGCGCCGGTGTGATGGCCACTTCGTTCGGGTTTGAGTTGCGACGCAACTGGCGCGTGAGCACACTCGGCACAATCGCCTTGGCGTTTGTGTCGCAGAACACGGGCGTGCGCGTCATTTCTTCCTCTTCCTCGTTTGTCAGAAGCAGAGGTCGAAGCGTGTCTTGCTGCTGACCCGGGACCGTTGGCGTCTTCGGGAACAGCTCACTGCATGGATCGACCAAAGGATACCCGTCAGATTGATCCAGACATCACCAAGCATCCAGAAGCGCTCGAGCGTGCGTACGTGAACGACGGCGTCGTCAGGAGAACTTCCAGCATCTGTCCTGACTTGCTTTGCATCGCATCCTGGTCATGCACAGCGGCGCGTCAGTTGTTGGTCGTGACGACACCGTCACGAAACACAGCGTCGATCCCCACACACCCTCATGCCGGCATGCTGCTGCGACTGGAGGTTGCTAATGGTGCAGTCCGCTGGCGTGTTGGGCGTATTGCGCAGCACGTAGAACAGAAACTGCACGCCATGCATGAGTCCGTCCGTGCCGCGCGCCTCGAGCGTGTGGAGTTGCTCTCGCGCGGACGAGTGCGCGCGCTCCGTCTCGATCGTCGGCAGCACGCGGTTCTCAATCACGTTGCGCACATCCTTGAGCGTGCCGAGCAGCGAGCGCTCGCTCGAGCCCGAGTGGAAAAGCCCCTGCTGGCCGTGCTGCAGGCGCAGCACGTAGGCGTGGCGACGACGCACGTCCACGAGCGTGCTCTCCGTCGTGCAAGACGCGGGCGCCAGCGAGCGCATCGCCCAGTCCTTGAACTCCTCCAGCAGCAGCGTGCGCGGGTCGTTCAGGTACCCCGTGAACGTGAACGAGCGGTCGTACCGCTCCTGCAACACGGCGCATCCATCCACCGGTTAGTTTGTTCGCTGTGAGTGCACGAGGCCCGAGTGGTTCGTACGCACCCTCTGGTAGGCGCAGATGGACGAGATGATGGCCTCGGCGGGGTTGCGCAGCAGCCCGACGACGTCCTGCATCTTGCGCAGGTACGAGTTCTCGTCGAAGTCCGAGATGGTCGGTCGGTACAGCGGGTAGAACGAGTCGTCCATCTTGAGCTGCACCGGCATGTCCTCCTCGCTCACCTCCATGGCCTCGCAGTACGCCTGGTGCACGAAGTGCATCTGGTCGGCCTCCAGCTGCGAGTAGCTGTTGGCGAACGGGTTCAGCCGGATGCCCCAGCCCGACATGGTGGCGCGCGGTCAGTCCGTCACTCCGTCGGTCAGTCCGTTGGTCGGTCGGTTTCTTCTCTCTCCGCTCCGCCTCTTCCGGCGTCGGTCGTCCACTCCGCTGGGCGAGAACAGGCGCTAGTGCGAGGCCGGGGGCCTTGTCTTCTCCTCTCCTCTTCTCTTCTCTTCCTCGCGCGTCTTGGCTTGTTGTCGTCCACGCGGCCAGCGACCACCTTGAGGGCTCGCGCTTGAGGGCTCGCCTTTCTCGCGCTTCTTCTCTAGTTCTCTCTCCTCCTTGCGGGGAGAACCCAACTACTTGGCTCCAGTATGGGTCCGACCACCGCCCTTCCGTCGCAAAAAAATCTGCCCATGTGGGTGCCCTACCGTGCGTGTCGAAAATAGAGGCCCCTCGCATCCCTGGTCAAGTTTTCGAATTCTTCCACGCGACTTCGCAGAAGAAGAGCCGGGGGACGGGTTAGGCGAAATAAAAACTAGCCGACAAAAACACGCAAAGAAAAACACGAGGGTGTTTATCCTATCGTATGGCATTGCCACACGACAGGATAAATGCGTTTCGTGATTTTTGCCGAACGGCGGGACGTAAAAGTACTCTGGATAAACACTCGTTTGGACCTGCACTCTGATGATGTTGTTGTTGGCATGTATCGACGTGATGAACTGTGAATGATGGTCAAACTCCTCTGGATAAACATCGAAATCCGAGAAAGACCTCTGGATCCAGAAGATCTCAACTTCAACAAAAACTGACAACGAGCAGCAAGCAACACACGGGAACTCAGGTAACGAGTTGAAGGAGATTTCATGCACTGCTCGACCCACACAAGAGACACACTAGGGGAGAGAGACTACTGGCGCTGCAATTGGAGACGAGAGATCAGCGCG
>JAADYF010000553.1:0-18335 GCA_023338175.1 Phytopythium delawarense
GACATGAGGCTGAAGCACACGGCCGAGAGCGCCACGCACGTCATGCCCAGCAGCGCGTGCGGCCGGTCCTCCGGCTTGCCCTCCCACGACTCGACCGACGTCGTGGGCAGCAGCGGCCGCGTCTCCTTCGGCTCGGCGCTCATGATCGACATGGCGACGGACCCCGACGCCTCACCGTGTTCTGTCATCGCGTTTGCAATTTGTTTTCAACAATAACAAGGTTATCGTCGAGATTACTGTAACGAATTACAAATTTGGCTGGATACGAGTGGTCATAAATGGTTAAAACAACACCCTGTTCTATTATTCAGTCCTCATTATTGTACCTCTTTTCGTGAAAAGAAGGGTGAAGTTGGTAAAAGTGTCAACTTTTCCCGTTATCATACAATAATCAAGGGATATGAGATATGAGAGTGATGGTAATGTTTACCCTTATTTTATGAGGTGTCGACCTACACTTGATGTTTGTATGAAGACTAAAAAGTTGACACTTTTACGAAAAGTACCAAATGTTTACAGAACTGGGTGAAATAATTAGACTGAAATAACAGATGAGGGTGTGTTTTCATTGATTTATGACCGTTCATGCTGAGCCAAATTACTAAATCGTTAGAGAAAATTCAGAGATAACCTTGTTATTGTCGCTTTTTTTTTTGAAGACGGATTGATTGAATACTGAGGTTTTGAGGTGAAAATACATTGAGGTGTTGAGGTGAAAATGCAGCGGTTCAAGCAATGATGTTGGGTCAATTTATTGAATTGCTATTACCCATGACGATATTGCGACCCGATGTTGGTCTATACCGGTGAAATGGGTGAGTGCTCTGTCGGTGGGTGTTCGGGTGTGTGGATTTTTCAAATTCACCCGTGGGTGTTACCTCCTTTTGTCGTGTCCATTTCGTTATCTTTCCAGTTGTCCACTGGGTTTTACGTTCAAAAATCCCGACTGGGTCGACGAAGGTGATTGCCAGCAGCTGCTGCGATACCAGCCGGTGCGCCATGTTCCAGCCGCGTCGAGGGCGTAATCCGAGGCACTTCTTCCGCGCTGCCAGCGGCGTCCGGAGAACGCGCCGCCCCGTTTCAGCTCAAGAGGATGGCCGCAGCCGCTGCGCTCTAGAGTCGGGCGGTGTTTACCGGTCTACGATCGCATGGGGTGCGTGCCGAGGATCCGCCGAGCACTGGCAGGCTCGGGGATTCCCGGTGGAGATCGGGATCAAGGGCAGAGGAGGACCAGCGTTACGCGCTGTACCACTGCGCGAACGCGTCTCGACACGCAGGACCACCGTCGTCGGGGGCAGCACTGCGGGCCGGTCTGCTGACAAAGCCCAAGCTCGAGGTGGAGTGGACTTCAAGCTCTCGAGGCTTAGTCAAGACGCGCGTGCTTGAACGCACGCATGAGCCCGCGCTGCCGCCAACAGCAGAAGAGCCCGGGATGGGGTATGTAACCTGGATTCTGTTGCCAATCGGCGTCAACACGTGCGCCGACACCACCACGCGCGAATTATTTCAGCCGGAAGGAACGTATAGCGGTCATATCTCACCTGACACGCGCCTTCGACGGCGAGAAGAAGTGCAGTGCAGTTTGGACTGTCGTGGTGGTGGCGGAACATTTGCATATGGGAAAGCAGCAGTTCCCGATGGGGGAGCACCGGATGGGCCGATACGGTCTCCAAGTTTACCAGCCTCGCCACCAGCCGGCCAGCCCGCAAGCGCAATGAGCCGCCACAGAAGAGACCAAGGCTGTGCACCGCACCGCTGGAAAGCCCAGCGGCCGCATTTCGGACCGGAGATCGCGAGCGTTGCACAGCGGCAACCTCCGGTCGGTCCACGCCGCCGCGTCTTGCCCCCGCCCCGAAATTTTGCGCAGTGCGTCCGCTAGCACCAGCGCAGGCTCGAGCCTGGACACGGGGCTTGAGTATCCAACGTCGAGCGTCGAGTCGTCTCCACTTCCACCCTGAAGCCCGTCTGCATGTCACGCCAACTCGTCGGTCGGACGACCCCTTCACTTACAAAATGCAAGTGTCACGAGCGGCTCCCAGCGCGCAAAAGCTGTCCGAAAGGTGGCACGTTCCACCCAAGAAGCCGGACCAAAGCCCTGTCAAATTCGTTAGGGTTCCGGTTATGAAGCGGTATCGACCAATCCAATCGCGCGATCAGGTGGTTCAGAGCGTTTAGGGTTGAATGACGACAAAACGTTATGTTGTCCTTCTTCCAACCACCAAGTGAACGCGTCGCAACGTGGCGCCTCCAAGATTCCACAGTGCATACCCGCCTCAAAGCTGGAAGTCGCGCGCGCGCTCTCTTTCCCGCACCAAGTGGATCTGGATCCGCCCTGCTGGCCGCTCTGTGCGTCTGGAAAGCTCGTCCGGTCGCCGCTGGCCGGTCTTCCCGCAGCGCGGCGCGCATCTCTCGCTCGCTCGCTCGTCTTTCCGCCGGATAGGCCGGGCAGGCCGGGCAGGCCAGCAGCGGAGACCGTCAGTTGCGATTCGGACGTCAACCGAACACGTGCGTCCGGAAGAGTCTCCAGCCCTCCGAGCGCCGTACACTTTGCTTTCTCCTTCCATCCCCCACCATGCGTGCGATCACGGCTTCCAACATGCCTGGCAACGCGATGGAGCAGCCGCCGCACGTGCCTGCGCTCGTGCTGCGCTCGAGTGGCGGCGACAAGCCGCCCGTCGCCATGGGCGGCACGGCCATCGAGCGGTCCATGGTCACGGCGGGCTCCATTGCCGTGTACGACGTCAAGCCGGCGGTCGTGGCTCGGGCCTCGGCCTCGGCTCCCGCGCACAAGGCGCTGGTCCCCTCCAAGCACCAGGCAGTCTTCTCGGTGCATGTGCAGAATGCCATCACGGGCCGCAGCTGGATCGTGCACCGCCGCTTCTCGGACTTTACGACGCTGCGCACGCTCATCGACGAGCACTTTTCCGTCTTCCACGACGAGTTCCCGCGGCTCGGCGCGCTCGTGGGCGAGCTCTACTTCCCGCGCAAGCACAAGTTCCTGTCCAAGCTGGGACGCGTGGTCGAGCACCGCTGCGACGCCTTCCTCGAGTACCTCGTGCGGCTACACCGGCTGCTCATCAGCCGCGAGTACATGCTGCGCAGTGAGATCAGCACGATTGGTTTGTCGATTCTGCGCGGCTTCCTCGGCAGCTCAATCGTCCAGGACCCAGCGCACAAGGCGTACCCGTTCCACAAGCCGATCCGGCCGACGCAGCTCAAGCCGTCCGAGCGCTCGCCCGTGCACCAGTGCGGGTCGCTGCACACGGTGATCGAGGACGACCAGGAGATCGAGGTGGCGCGCGAGGAGGCCAAGAAGACAGCACTCAAGGTGGCGGCGGACGAGGAGATCCCGCGCGAGGACTCGACCAACAGCACGGACGTCGACTCGCTGTCCGAAGACATGACGGACCGCGAGGATGACGAGCTGGACGGCGACGACAACGACCGCGAGAGCAGCTTCCGCGAGAGCAGCATGCGCGAGAGCTGTATGCGTGAGTCTCAGCTTGTGGACCGCCGCCGGTCCTACAAGTACGCGCGCAACCGCAAGGTGCTGCTGTTCCTCAAGAAGGACATGTTTGGGTCGTCCGAGGAGACCGTGCGATCACCGTCGGCGGTCGACGACACCGCCGTCGTCGACTGCGGCGACAACGCCAAGGCGCTGGCGCAGCTGTCCATCACAGCCACAGAGTGAGCGGCGCCGAAGAGAAGGCCACAACTTTATATCCTCACTCAACTCCTTCTAGACGCGCGTGCGCCGGTCGAGCCGCGATGCACGAACTACAGACCAGTCCACCACCAAGTAGGGGTGGTACGCGAGATGCCGGGCAAGCCGAGAGCTGCGTCCGGCCAAGCACAACAGCCTACATGCCTATCATAATATAAATCCAATTTTGCTACTAGATTAAGCCTAGGCGTCACAACGCCGTGTTCGCCTCCCGATGGCTGGCTCCCTCGAGCATACGGGCTTGCACCGTGTGCGTTTGACTTCTCACGCACGCAAACATGAAGGCTCTCCTACAGATGCACCGGCCCACGTAGCAGGGGCACCAGACGAAGGGCACCTCGACACAGCGCTGTCAAAAAGCGCGTGGATCCGCTCGCCGCTTGGTCAAACACGTCTTGTACTTGTCCTCGCGGCGCCCGGCGATCATTGCCGGGCATGCTCGTCCAGCATGCTGAGTAGGTCGGCTGTCACGCGTCGAGTGATGAACGAAGCGTAGTCGTGGAGCATCGTGCAAACACTGGCTGGGCGGCTCGGACGCGGACAGTCTTCTCCGTAGGGTGGTGACGCAACGGATGGACTCATTGAGCTCCGTGAGCTCCTTCTTCCAGCGCTTGGCTCTTGGAGGGTCGTGGCCGGAGGCAAGGCGCGCTCGCTTGATCTCTCTGATGGCCCATGGTCGAAAGCATTGAGGAGCGCATTCACAGCTGACTGACGGAACTTGCTATTTTGGAATCTATCTTGCCCCTCCGCTCCACTGGCAAAAGGTCGCCAACAGATCCACGAGGCAGCTCGCAGTCCGAGAAGAGAGTCGCGATGCCAGCCCCACCAGTGAAGGGCGAGAGCGCCTCGGCGTTGCGCCTGAACCCCAAGAACAAGTGCGCCGCGCAGCAGAGGCCGGCTCGGATCTATCTGCTGACCGTCTCTGATGCGTGCGTGGTCGACTGCTCAGGCCGACAGCGACCAAGATGAAGCAGATCATCAGCCAAATCCTGCAGGAGAAGCTCGACAAGGCCGTGTACTCGTCCGACCGTGCGGCAGTGCTCACCAAGGAGATTTCGGACGCGGTCAAGGCGCAGCTCAAAGGTGAAAGTCGCGTCCGCGGGTGCTGCGCGACTGCCGCCTCACACTCACATTACTTGTTGTGTTGGCACAAGACGGCAACTATCCTCGGTACAAGTACGTCGTCCAGGTTGTCATCGGCGAGCAACGCGGCGAAGGTGTGAGGTGCGGATCCGATTCGTTGGTGTGTCTCGGGAGCTTGAAAGACCTCTGACAAGGATCCTCGGATGGGACGCCATGCACAGGATGGGGTGCCGCTGCTTCTGGGACGCCGAGACCGACTGCTACGCGTCCGAGACGTTCATCAACGTACGAAAGCGCTGCAACTGCTCTCTTCGTATGGTTTCCTTATGCTCACGCGGTCATTGTATCTGTCTTGGTGAGCAGGACAGCTTGTTCTGCGTCGCCACTGCGTACAGCATTTATCTGTACTAGGGCTCTATTTTCATCGTTCTCTCAGAGCTAACAACGCCATAACCTCCGTGAACACCCCCTCTACTGTGCCTGCTCTCTCACAACGCGCGCAAAGAGCGAGTGGAACGCCTCGCTAATGTTGACACCCGTGCAGGCCGACGTCTCAAAGTACTCGAAGCCACGGGTCTGCGCAAAGGCGCGCGCCTCGTCCTCTGCGACGACGCGGTGGCGGTCGACCTTGTTCCCGCAGAGCACACAGGGGAATTTGCCGGCGCCGAACTTGGCTGCCTCGCGTAGCCAGCCGTCGAGCGCCTCGAAGCTCTTGCGGCTGCATACGTCGAACATGAGCAGCCCGCCCTGCGTGTCCTTGTAGAACTCGTTGCGCACTTCGAGGAACTCTGGCTGGCCCGACAGGTCCCAGAAGTTGACGCGCACCTCGGCGCCGCCCACGAGCACGGGCTTGACGCCGTAGTCGATGCCGATCGTCGAGATGTACTTGCTCACGAACTTTTCCTCGCAGAAGCGCTTGATCACGCAGCTCTTGCCCACGCCGCTGTCGCCCATCGAGATGATCTTGATGCGCAGCACGCTCCCGCTGCTGTTGCTGCTGTTGTTGCCACCGCCCACGCTAGTCGACGCGCCACCCAGGCGATCGCCAGCGTCGCTGCCTCGCCGCTTCGCCATTGCAGTCTTCAATATCGAGCGGTGACTGCCAGTGTCGTGGCGAACTCCCAGTCCACATCGACGCCAATGCTCTCCTCGCGTCGTTTCGCGTCCCGCTTCGTACCTAGCCGGAGCGGCCTCTTCAACCAGACTGGTTACACGGTATCCACCGAGGGTTACGCTGTACCCTGCATTTTGGCCGAGAAAACGTCATGAGCGAGTTCCGGGAGGCGACGGCGGCCGTGGCGGCGCTCTCGACGCGTCTGCAGGCGCTGCGGGCGGCCAGCGAGCGCCTGCAAGGCCCTAATGATGTCATTGACGTCGATGAAGTGGTGCTGGAGGCTCAAGACGCGCTGGAGTTTGTGCGAGGCGCGCTGGAGGGCGAGACGAACGCGTCGATGGAGCGCTTCCGCGCGCGGTGCGCCACGGTGGACCCCGTGACGCAAGCGCCGCGCTTCGGGCCCAAGATGATGGACAAGGTCACGGCCATGCTGGAAGAGTATGACGCGATGAAGCTCGAGGTGGAGGAGAGCGGCCTGCTGGTGAGCGTGGCCGACCGCATAGGTGCCGTCAAGTCCGAGCGACGCGAGCGCGAGCGGCAGGCGGAGGAGCAGCGCGCGCGTGCAGAGCGAGAAGAGAGGGAAGCGAAGGCGGCGGAGCAGCGGAGGAGAGAGCGAGAGGAGCAGGAGCGGCAGCAGCGAGAGGAGGCAGCGGAGCGCGAGCGCGTGGCGGCGCTGGCCAGGGCCGCGCAGCTCAAGCGGGAGCAGCGCGAGCGCACGCGCCAGGACGAGGAGCGACGCGCACGCAAGGAGCAGGAGCGGCTGGAAGCGCTCCGCAAGACCTTCCAGCCGGGGAAGGAGGCGCTCGGGAGGGCGATGGACATGCTGCGTGAGAGCACGGGCAGCGAGGTAGTGCGCTGATGGTGCCAAGATCCTTGATGGAGGCTGTTGTCTGATGGAGTGGTGCACGCTGCAGAGTGCGTACCGGAACGCGGTAGACAAACTGCTGGCAGTCGTGTCGAACGTGGTCGCGTCGCCCGAGAACGCTGCGTTCCGACACATCCCGAAGGACAACGCGAGCTTCCACGCGGACATCGGGCAGTTCGACGGCGGGCACCAGAGTCTGCTTGCCATGGGCTTCCGAGAGCTGCAGCAGGACGACAAGACGGTCTTCGTGCTCGAGGTGACGTGCTGGTTGGTTCATTGTCATTGCTTTCGCACCGATGAACTCATGGCGGTCGATGGTGTGCAGGAGCCGGACCTGTCGGAGGACCTGGACAAGTGGAGCGAGTGGTTCGACGGCTTGAAGGAGATGCAGGAGTTCATCGACTCCAGACTGCAGACCAAATGAGCGCAAGTCGGTATAGATATCGATTCCTCTCAGCAAGCTCGCTATTCAGCGGTAGTTCTCTACGCGCGTGTTGCTTTGTCGGTCGAAGGGCAGCTACATGATGTGGATCTCACCTCGTGCGAACCGGCGGACGAGCTCGAGTACGTCTGGGCGATGGATCCGCCTCACAATCGACTCGAATGCCTGGAAGGGGACCGCAAGGCTGTCCGCACTTGCCTCGGCGAGAGTCAACGAGTGAATAGCGGAGCAAAAGTCGCTGCCCAGCAAGTTCCCGACCGACCTGCGAGGCTTATCCTGGGCTTTCGGCAGTCTCAAGTGGCTCGTGAGTCTCGCTAAAGTGTGAGCGAGCTGGGCAACTCCGACACTGCCACCATTCATGGTGCCAATTTGCTGGAAGAAGGTGCGCACCTCGTCATCGGTCAAGGCCACTGGAGATTCCCGGTCCTCCCGAAGAACAGGCATGCGGCTCTGCGTTGGGGTCGCGCGTCTTTCTTCATCAAAGACATCCACATAGTTGATGGTCACAGTGGGTTTGCTGGTTGTTTTGATGCTCCGGGTGCCGCAGGAACCGCAGAACTCTTCGAGTTGCCCGCTCTCAAGAAGTGTGGCCTCGCTCTCGAGGACATCGCTCTCGACGTCTCGCAGTCGATTCCCAATCACGCGACAGCCGCGATATGCGCGCTGCTGGTCATTTGCATAGCCAGCAGAAGACGGGAGCTGGGTTTCCAGCCTCTTTCTCGACGTAAGCATACGCGCTGCTTGCTTGATGTTCATGACTGTCAGCGTGAAGCTCGGGCCGTCGCGCGCAACGGAGATCTCAAGTGATAAGAACTCGAACCACGTGAAGAGGTCGGCGTCCAGCTCCACCTTGAGGAAGATCGTGGCCGATCGGCTTGAGGCGGAGGCCGTGCTGTTGCTACTGTCTGTGTTGGGCGTGGGGATGGCACACGATAGCTTGATGCAGTTGGGACAATTCTCATCGCTCACGAGCTCCACGAGGCTGAAGCGTAGAGGAACAACAAGCAACTCGTGATTCTCGTGGACACACGAGACGCGGAAGACTCCATTCGCCAGCCGACACCTCGCGAGTGCCCATTCATCGCCTGCGCGATACTTGACGCGCGCGACGCCCTCCTTTTCAGCTGGTGCTCGGAACAGAAGGCTCATTGGCTGCTTGAGCTGCTGGCTCGAGCTATCGCCACTCCCGGCAGACTTCTTTTGCCGGATCTTGTGCCACATGTTATCGAACGAGTCGTAGAGCATGCCAAAGTGCTGGATGCCCAAGAGGACACTCCCTGGAGGTATTGGTAGTTGGTAGTCACAGTCTTCGACGTCCTGCTGAGGCTCTTCCGCCGCTGCCTCCACTTGATCCGTTCCTTCTTGGTGCGGCAAGTCCGTCGGCAGAAAAATCTCTTCATTCATCGAGCGCGGTTGCCTTTGTTTGTGTCTCTGGAGGAAGGACGGGCGTGGGAACGATGACCTAGTGGCTTCCGGGTCCGAATCTTCAGGAATATGGTGGCTGATCACGACCACTCGCTTGCTTGCCTTCTCAAGCACAAGACCCGCCGACTCACCCGGTCGCACAGTCAGTGAGTACACGACACTGGATCGCAGCAACTGCTGAATGTCCGAGTCAAACGCTCGTCGGTACTGCCCATGGTCGACAGCCTTCGCCGACTCGAGGATTGCCTGCATCCAGTTCGATGACTGGCGCAAGCCGCTTGGAGCAAGAGCAATTTCTTGTCCAAGGTTGCTCACGACGAATGCGTTCGCCTTGCTCAACGTCGGTGTAACCTGGCACGTTGGAATGAGTCGTGTCTCGACAATAGCGCCGAGCCGACGTTCACTCGCCTTGATGCGCAGAATCCCATTCTCGAGCTCGACCCACCGGCGCTTCCAGTTATCTCCAGGCTTCGACATCGCGTCAACAAACCCTTGGATCTTGGGCAACGCGACGGTAGTTTTCGCTTCTTTCGTGTGGTTGACTCGGTACTTGAGCGATATAATACGCATGCGAATCGCAGTGACCCACTCCTCTCGCGATCGCTCCGTTGCAGCCGCAAGGAGCAAGAATGTCTCGCCCGTCGCCACGATGAACGGATAGTAGAGTGACACGCCCGCACTTTTGACTGCTCCAGCAATACTGACGCCGTAGCTATTTTTCATTGGCGGCGGCTGGGTTTCAGCAGCTTCTCGTTTGGCGCGCTCGAGCTGCCGCGAAACCCGAGCACTTGGTTCGACTGGGATCGAGTAGGACGCGAACACTCGCAGGCGTTTGAGGTACTCGACTCCTTCCTCCCCCACGATAGTCGTCGCAGTCAGATTAAACTGCTTCATGGTCTTGGTGCGACGCTCCGACGTCTTGCAGAACCTTAGCGATGCACGACCAAGCTCAACGTAGCGGGCCTTCCACCGGTACTTGGTCTTGAACACGATTCTCTTGAGTTGCTGGCCGGATGACAACTCTTTTCGCAGCAAGAGAGTGCCACGCACCATTGATGCCAACGCCTTAAGGCGTTCAGTCAGATGGTTGTACCAGTGTGTCGCCTCGAGGTCGGACTCCGCAATGAACACTTCCGCAACTTTGTTGGTCGTCAGGCACAACGAATGTGGCGGTGCTCGAGGATGCAACTCGGCGTAGTAGTGCACTTGCGTCACCCCAGGCATGAAGATGTACGCATCGGCGATCTTGGCTTTGAACTCGGGGCGTGGATCGGTGACGTAGAAGTCCATGCGCGAGTCGGAGAGCACCACGAACATGCGCCGGCGCTTGGGAGTGTCAGCTCTCGTCCCGGTCTGCACCGTCAGGTATCCGCACAACAGCCCGCGGATGTAATCCTCCATCCCCAACGCCACGGGTATCCGCGTTAGGATGCAGGCGCTTGGTTGTCTCGACGATGGTTCACGAGTGACTGGGTTCGAGAGCGGTGGTCATGTTCTGATCACTTGAGATCTAAATCGGGAGCATGCACACAGTTATTTTCGATGACAAGAAAGAGAAGAGAAAGAAACCTTCACCGACGAAGGCACTTCTTCATGCACAGAACGAGGCTCCGTTCATGTGCAGACAGACACATTTGGTGGCTGTGTTGTTTCGCTCTTCGAGTGAAGACGTCGCCGTCCGTGAATTACAGACATCGCTGCTAAGAGCTGCTGTCTCAGCGCAATATACGCATCATTTTCCGATGCGTCGGTGATCGTCGGTTGCTAGATCACTGGGTCCTGCAGATTTTCGTCGCACACTTGTGATGGTTGGTTGTTGGACACGCCGACCGCGAATGGCTCATCCTCTGACAACTCGGACGGATCAGCAAATGCAGCCGCAGCCGTCAAGTCCAGACCAAAATCTTCGGGCTCGCTGCATTGCAAGAGCGACTTGGCTTCGTATTTGGTGTGTCCGCAGCCAACGGCGTGCAGCTCGTAAGCGCGTGCAATCGCTCGAGCGACATCTTGAGCCGGTATGACGCGACTCCCGATGCTTGTAGTAAGCTCGCTGGGCTGCGTGATGATCTTCAGACAACTTGGATCCACCAAATCGGCTGCACGGAGGTCGAAACAAGCTGGAGCAACCGGACAGGCCGAGTTCCGGACAATAAGAAGTTCTTGCAAAGGCGTCCGACTACCGATTGCATCGAAAGGAAGCTTGCGCCGTGCCACATCCCGGACTTGAAGTGGGCATGGCTTCAGAGGTCGGCACTGCCTGGTCGTCGGCGTTGCCGTGAGTGTCTGCAAAGCATCTCTCCAGAGATCACTCACAGTCAAGTCACCAAGGTCGGGATTCCTGCTGTATGCGCGGATAGTCTGGCGAATGTCAGCTTCTGGAGATATGTTCTCCAATTTCGAGGCAAGCATTTGCCAGTCGTACTGTCCAGGCGATAGAACCACAAATGTTGAGCGACGCGTAGATAATACCACTTGGCACCGTTCTTCGCTGTAAAGCTCACCTGGAGGTTGGCGAGGGCAGACGACTCAAACACGACATGCTTCTGAACGTTGGTGATCATCGTGGACACCCGCTGCTCCGCTATGTGCTGCAAAATGGACGCGTGAGATGTCTGCAGCTGAGCTATCAACGAATATGTCAAGAGATGGAACGCACCTGGTACTCGGTGAGCACTGACTGAGTCGTCTGATACATGTTGACCAGACTCTGTTCTGCATGTTGCCAAGCACTGAGGCACTTTCGCCGCGACATCTCCGCAGCCTTCAATGAGCAAATGTGAGCAAAGTCTCTCAAGTGCTGTTGAACAGAAATAAAAGTCCTTACCTCGAGTGTTTGAATGGTCGAGCCACCAGCGCTCTCCTTTCGTTGTTGGTCGGACGAAAGCAGCCAATTCACGAGCTTCTGACTGTTGTTGTTGATCGATTGCATGGTGACGATGCTCTTCTGCCGACGGCGAGTGGGCTCACCCAGCGCTCCATCGCTCGATCCAATGTCAGCCGGCGGTAGCTGCGCTAGCAACTCGTGATATTCGCGCTCGATCAGTGTGCTCGATATCCCACGGTCCATTGCGGACGCGAACGCGGCCGAGGCGTCACGGAACAGCTTCTCAAACGCAGCGAACTCCTTTTTGTACACGTCCATGTTTGACTGAATGCAGTGGGCGTGCGCAGACGCGGGTTAGCTGAGCTCTTGCAAGTACGGGCTAGATACATGATACTATCTGAGTGTACAGTGCTCTCCGTACCTTGGTTTCTTTCTTTATGACGGTCGCGAGCTTCGTCAGGTGCTGCAGCTTTTGCGAGCTGTACAGATGGAACTTTTCCAGCGGCTCGACGACGTCTTCCATGAGGTTGTCCGCCAGCAATCGGTGCTGCACGCCAGTGTTGATGTACTGCGCACGTAGCGCGGCGAGAGCGTCTTTGAACGCGCCGTCATTCTCCTGTTGCTCGAGCGTCGACCGTTGCGCCATCCTGCTCAGCTCGTCGGCATATCCGCGCTCGAGGCTGACGCGTCCGCGCAGCATCTGCAGCAGCGCGCTCTGCGTGGCGACGCCGCCCGCACAGCGCGCGCGGACGTCCTCGATGTTGAAGAGCAGGTCCGTCGCGAAGGAAACGCCGTCGACGGCCACGACAACGGCGGCCGAGGGCCTCGCGGGCGACGCTTCGCCCGGCATCTCGAGCCTCACGGCCGCCTGTGCCGCCTGCAAACACGCGCTGGACGCCATCGCCACGCGCGCGCAGACCACAGAGGAAGAGGAACAGGAAGACGAGCGCGAGGAAGACCGATCGAGGGTCTTGAGTCTCAGGCGATGCGCTTGCTTGGTCGTGGGCGATTCTCTTGGGGAATGAGCCCACCGCGTCCTTTCCAGCCAAGGGTTGTTAGTGGTACCGTTTATTACCTCTAAAGTTATACATGATGTTTGTATGTCAAAGTGTTGAAGTTGCCCCCCTTATTGCGCAACCTCTCGAAACGACCGACGAAGGTCCTTTTCCAGGGACCTTCCACCACTTTGAACAAGAAGAAAGGGCGGCGAGAATGCAGCGCGCCGGAGTGGGCAAGGAGGTGGCGGCAGGGGCGGCGGGGGCGGGGATGATGGCGGCGGCGGCTCCCCGGACGCTGGAGCCGATCGTGTCGCTGTCTGTGTACCGGCCGAACACGGCGTCTGGCGCGCTGGAGGCGCTCGCGCCGTCGTCATCGCCGGTTAGCGTCAGTCGGGGGGTGAGTCGCCGCCGGGACGAGTCACGGCCGGTCCCGGAGCCCGCGTGGGTCGGTCACTCGCGCGAGCGGAGTGCCAGGGGCTCTGGGCTGAACCCCGTGCCAGCGCCGCTTCAGTACCGACCGGGGTATGGCTCGCCGGCGCAAGGGTTCGTGACTATCAGTGAGCACATGTCGGCACAGCAGGGAAAGCGGAGCGTGTCCTCGGCGACCACGCTCACCGTCTCCAACTCGCGCGCGTCAGTGTCCAAGATCGAGTCGCGCAAGGTCTCGTCGACAACGTTCTCCAAGGCGCTCCACTCCAGTGTCAAGAGCGGAGGTGAAGAGACCCGAGAGACGAGCTACGCGGATGGAAGCGACAGCGATAGCAGTGACGACCGGGACGCGAGTCCGAGCGCGTTTGAGCGGCGGCGCGAGCAGAAGAAGCTCCACGAGGCGCTCGGAACAACCATCCACGAGGAAGGCGGCAAAAAGTTCAAAGGGAGTATCGACAACCGCGGGATCACGCCTTACGTCACGTTCACAAGTGTCGAGACGCCGCCAAGCGAATCGAAGAACCCGCTGACTGCAGCCTCTCAGCCGACAACTTGCGGGTTCTGCAGCTCGACGAACCTGATGTGGGTGCTCCGGTGCTCCTTCTGCGGCTCGGCACGAATGAGTGATGCGCCGCGGCTGAAATACCTCATTGACATGATTCTGAGCGTGGATCCGACAATCACGCCAAGTCAGGTAAGCCTACCGTCGCCTCCTCAATTGGGACGATGTCTAACGCCCTGCACCGACTATTCAATGGTGAAATAGCTCGCGAAGAAGATCCTCGACTACGCCAAGTTTGATCGCGTGGCCATGAAAGTAGAAGCCCGATTCAAGGAGGCGGGTCTGGTGCGCGCAAGGACAGCGATCATGATGATGAACCGCACGATTTTGTTGCTGCGGCACCAAATGCTGCGGATGATTTTCGCTGCGTGGAAGAACAGTAATACTCGAGACGTCAAGCACGAGGAAACGATCGAGCGTTTGATCCGGATCAACGACCTTCGAGCCAAAGACAAAAGCAGACGATTGGCTTTCCAGGTCTGGAAAGGATACGTCAGCCGCGTTGTTGACGAGCGAGCGCAGAAGTTGATTATCGCGTCAAGACGGTGCGTTTGATGTTGGACTTGGATTGTGTTCGGTTTGCCCTCGCTCATTCGCTCTCTGTATCTGAAACAGGAACGAGCAGACTAGGATTCGGCGCATCTGGGGGTTCTGGCAAAAATTCATGCGCATGCAAGCAAAGGAGAAGCTCGAGCACACCAAGCAGCGCTACGAAAAAGAACTGTACGTAGTTGTATGTCTGCCACTTGTGGGTTTGAATGTGCCTTTGACAAATCTGAACGTGCCTTAGGAACGAGACACCGCAGGAGTCGTTGAGAGTGAGTCGCTCATTGCTCCGAGTAGAAGAGAGTCTCGATACACCCGACTGATAGTGTTTGTTGCGAATAGGTTATCGAGCGCCTGAAGGAAAACCATCGCGAGTCGCGAAAGCTCATATTTGCTGCCGGTGACGCAATCCTGGACATTCTTCAACACTCTCTCCGATGGGCTGACAGCGACGTCCAGCGTAAGTTCTGTCGGCTGTGTTTCTAGAACTTGCAAGAGCAAGTGACTCACCCCTATGCTTGTCCGCTTTCTTGGCTTGAGCAGATACTCTGCAGCTGAAAGACATGTATCCTGCGACGGCAGGGTATTTCTTCGAGCAGTCGCACGGCCAACCTATTCTTGAGGCTCTTTGTAGCGGCCAGGTTGCGACAGGCTTGGACACCCACCCAATTGCCGAATCTGCAGATCCACTACCATCTCTACTAGACCAAACGAAGAAGAGAATCGATCGCATGAAGCCGCCAGAAAGCTTGATCCAATGGCTCAACTTTCAGCGCCGACGTGCGTTCGAAATGTCACGAAGCACCAGCAATTTGGAGCCAAAAGCGCCTCCTGTTCCAATTGACACAGGAGCTCTACCAAAAGACGAATCTTCGGTTACTCAACCGATCGTGAAGCGGGTCAAGGAGAAGAAGAAGGAGTATAAGGAGATAAAGGGCCTCCAGGAGTTCCGGTCGTCGATTTCGAGCCCTGGGATCATGTTGAAGCTGCTGTGCCACACGTCAGAAGAAGCGCAAGCCGAACACAAACGGGCAAGAGAAGATCAATCCGGTGGAATCTCAAGCGTCTCGGAAACGCTGACTTCCGCGACTACGCTCACGCTATCAGCGCAAATGCAGCTGAAGTTGTATTTCAAGATCGTGCAGCACATCTTGAACCTCCCTCCTGATGTCATCAGCCGCGATGCATTCCTCCTGAACGACTTTGATTCGCTGTACGCGTACGCGGCATACCTGTACCAGTTCCACCCGAACTATATCGCGCCAGGCTTGTCGCTATCTCCCCGCTCTCGAATGAGCTACAGCTTCTTCTTGCCGCAGTGGGAGAAGGTCAAGCACGCACTCGTCCAAGACGAGATGGACCCGTTCGCACAGCAGCAGTTCTTCATCTTCTTGGCGAAGATCAAGCGCATCAACATGCAGTTCCTTCGCTTCGGCGAAATCTGCAAGGGGATGGATCAGATCGGTCGCTGGCACCAGCAGGCTGTGCTTCGCGACACGTACAACGATTTTTCCAGGCGCGTGCTCGGTAAGGACTCCAATATTTCAGTGGCCCTCGAGAAGGAAACACTAGCCTCCTGGGTGACTCTGCCTTCATCCAAGCTGCTCGTGCTCTGCGAGAACGAAGACGAGCTCCGTGAGATCGAGCAAGTCTTCAAAGAAAACGTCCTGGATCTGATCAAGATTTTCCGCATCTACGGCAGCGCGGCTGGAGGAAAAGGCATCTTGGAGCAGGAGTTCCTGAAAGTCATGACGAAAGCTGGTGTTACTGACAAGAAGAACATATTGCGCTCGACTCTACAGGGCATCTACCAGCAATCTCGCCAGTCAAACGGTGGTGGAGTTATTGGCGGTGATTTGCCAGCTTCTACATCAAGCGCAGCACCTGCTGGAGGGATAAATGACCCGGATGAAGACGTCGATGAACGTGGCGCGACTCCAAATGAGTTCTTCGAGGCACTCACTCGGGTAGCGCATCACAACTTTCAGCGACGCCGAGAGCCTTCGTCGGTCGGCAATAATGCCTCGCCCAGCGACAGTGGGAAATCTTCAAATACTACTGCTGCTCCTAGCGGAAGTCTGCTCGCGTGTGTGACAGAGCTGGTCGTGGAGAAAATAGTACCGCTGACGAAGAAGTTCCAAGAGCAAGGACTCACATTCAAGAAGCAGATGCTCTACCCAGACGTGCAGTTCGTGTGCAAGTCGCAGGAGAAGAAGCTGAAGCGAATCTTCACGATGTACTCACAGCGCAACAAGAACCCAAGCTCTCGCGGGAAGCTCATGGACCTCGGTGATTTCGAGAACTTGCTCAAGGACCGCCGCCTCATTGACGCGCTTTTCCCGCATGGCCGAATCAAGCAGTTGGTGGCATTCGTCCAGCAAGACGGCGAGATCGCGACAACCGCAACGAGCATCAACGGGTACGAGGCCGAGTGCGAGTTTGTCTACTCGGAGTTTGTCGAAGCCCTCGCAGCAATTGCTGTGTATCGCAACGCGAATCCGTACCTCCCGTTCGCCAAGAAGTTGGAGACCTTCTTCGATGAGAACTTCTGACTGAGTCAGCCACGCCAATCTACCACCAGCCTTGATACGAGCATCTTCAAAGGATATTATGCCAAGGTTTGCATCAGCCCTGTTGCTTCTCGTCGGGGATCGCCAAGCCGACTTCGACGATCCGACAGTCAACTCGTGTCTCGGGGCCGAGTGTCACGCCAGCAGTAAGCAGACCCTCAATCTCACCGCCATCCTCGAAACTGCCGGGCCAGAACGAGCTTGACTTGCGCGTCGACTCGAGCCAGCCGACTTGCTTGAGCGCCGACGCCACAAGTGACGAGCAGAAATACTTGCGCTTGTGCTTTTTCGCTTTCGAGGTCTTCGAATGGGCCGCCGTCGATAATGGTGAGCTGCTCTGTGACGAGCTCGTGGAGCTAGTACTGCTTTCATTTGACCCGATGTACTCCCCAACGCCATTGCCCGAAACAGTGCTTGCGGTCGCACTTGCAGCGTCGCTGACATCGCTGGATACCATCATATCCTGGAGTGTTCGATCCGACTCGCCGGTCGAGTGCAGAATGCCCAAGATGCTGTACGGGTTCCCCTCGACGCGCTGGACGAACTTGTTCAGGTCGTCAATAAACGCAGGAGTCCGCTCTGCATCGAACCTCCGCACGACGATCGAGTTGGACACTTCGCGTGAGTACGCCATGAGCCGCAGCTTGAGCGAGAAGACCTGGATGCCGTCGGAAGTCGCCTCCATGATCCGCAGGAGTGAGCGTGAGGCGCCTGGGACAACAATGCCGACGTGGTCGTACTTGGACCCAGTGAACTGCGATGGCACGAGCACGGACAAATAATGTCATGTCACCCATCCTGGCTATCAAGCCTGACACCATCCAAGACGCAGCATAACCCACCGTGCGTTGAAGAACGCTGGCGCCAAACTTGCACGAGAAGAGCAAGATGTCGCCGTAGTTGAGGCTGTTGTGCAGCGCCGTGACGTGCACCACGCCCTTGTTGCTCTGGCTGAGCTCCGGGTCCCGAGAAGTTGACACCACACCAAGAAACGACATGAGCAGCACGTCGTTGCTGATGACCGAGTCTGTGACCAGCTGGTGAAGGTACTGCTCAAGCTGCACGCGCCGGCGCTCCACAAACTCCCCCTCTCTCGGCGTGTAGATGTGTTTGGGCGGGAGCGTCGGCAGAGACGTTGCTTTACTCGGGTGCTTGCTTGCGAGTTGTTCATGCAGAGCAGCGAACTCCTTGTATCGCCGAGAGAGCTGCCACGTCATGTCGTTGAACGCCACATCGATGGTGTAGGTCGTGAACGTGCGCTGCGAGAGGTCGCTGACTTTGTTCTTGACGCCCGAGATTGATAGCTGCAGCGTCGGGAACGGCATTTCGTTTGCGGGGCGAAGCGCGAGCGTCACCTTTTTCCTCCCCGCGAGGTCGGTCAAGTACGAGCCGATAGGGCGTTGCTCGTCCTGAAGCCACTGGTCGAGCTCCTCAAGGTGCAGCGAGAACCAGTCGAGGCTCCTATGAGCCAAGTCACGGAGCCGGAGCGTCGCGCGTTGGCGGCCGCGGTCCGACGAGGAGGAGTCCGCCTTGATGTCTCGTGTGTGATGCTTTCGCAGCTGCTGGACGGCGTCGCCTTTAACGCGGTGAACAGGGATCTCATCCAGCGACACCGCGCTTAGCGGGATGAAGGCGGTCACTCTATATATACCCCACATCCAAACGTAGACGGCATCAGACATTGAGCGACTGTGAATGGGCCAATGGACAGCGCTTCAGCCAGGCCAGACCGCACATCGCGCCGCCCAAGCCC
>JAADYF010000554.1:0-18319 GCA_023338175.1 Phytopythium delawarense
AAAAAAAAAAAAAAAACTCACACACACACAGCCGTACTGATTCGACTAATGAGCGGCACTCGGGGGAGAACTGGTCGGCGGGTAGCTTCAGACTTTCTTCATTTGCGACCTGCACCGACAAGGATGTTAGACTCCACCGTCGAAGCAAATATATTCAACAGCATTCCACAAACAGCTTACCGAGTCAACCAAGCCAAAGAATCCGTCTTGCGTCGGGAGTGGGTAGCGACCAAGCGCAACAGATAGCAGTGCCAACCCGCATGACCAAACATCAGCTGTCGTGACCAGACAGTGTCGTCAGCGGAGAGAACAAGCGTTAGTGCCAACATTTAGCGAGCAACAGCCGAGTGAGCTAGGTCGCATACCTGGGTACGAATAGTCACCGCCGCCAATCCGCTCAGGTGCCATGTAAAGCAGAGTTCCGACGAACGTCTTGGCCGAGCTTGAGTTGTCATTTAGGGTACGCGCCAGACCGAAGTCGGAGATCTTCACTTCGCCTTGTCGGTTGGTCAGCAAGTTGTGCGGCTTGATGTCTCGATGAACCATGCGCTTCCGATGGATGTGCGCCAGACCTCGAAGAACGCCAGTCGCGAGGCGGGCGAGGATCTTCTCGTTTTGGCATCCGCCTCGTAGAACGATATCTTGGAGCGATCCTGTGCTCATGTACTCCATCACCAAGCACATGCAGTTCTTCGCCCGATCCACGAATGCGTCGTAGAAAGACACGATGTACGGACTGGGCCTGCGGTTTCCGAGCAAGCACAAGAGCCCATCGATGTCAGAAATGGACTCATACAGCGCAGTATGTACCTGCAATGGCTCACGTTGCTTTGGGCTTGTTCCTTCGTGCCCCATCGATGGATTGCGGGCTTTCGCTATCCGACATCGGGACCAAGTTCGAGTACAATGCGTGGAGTTCTCGGACCATTTGGCGGCGTTGGCCCCTGCCGTACACGGGAACATCCTGCCGCACACAAATACACAAGCACAACCGTGCATGTGAGCACCAAAGCAGCAAGCAACAACTATTGATACATCCGCACCTTCACCGCGACTACTTTGAGAGTCGGGATGTGAATGGCCTTATAAACCACACCAGACGCGCCTCGACCAATCTCCTTGACGCGTTCCAGGTTCTCTTGCAAGTGCAGGCACGCTGCATCGGGTGACGAGATCCCAGCCTCCGACACGGCAACATTCTTGGTCGTGAACATGCCATGGTTTGGAGAGTACGCACTACCGGCGCTGTGGCGTCCAGCATCTGTAGTTGTCAAGGTTAGTGCAAGTGATTGTAAAAGCGATTATACAGCATCGTACCAGTCGGAGATTGGGCGTCTGACTCGCCGCCAGAGCTGTTGTAAGACCGAAAGCTCAGCTTCATGTGCGCTTCTTGTGTCGCACTGGGTCCTTCCCCAGAGGTTGTTGTCCCCGCTGCTGATGCTGCCGCTGCAGCAATTGCAATGGCTTCACGCTTCGCAATCAACCGGTGTGCTGCTCGCTGCGCTCTTTCTTCTGCCTGCTGCGGTGTGGGCATGTCTTCCAGCTTCAACCGCAGCTGAGGTCGCCTCGAGCTCCCAGACGCCTTCCCCAGCGGTGCGGGTAGCGGTGACATAACTGGCGCACCCCGCGGTGTCATGGCTTCGGTCCGGGGCGTGAACACATGGTCGTCGATGTGTGACGACGCCGGATAGGCCTCTTTCGTCTCATACGAAAGCTCTTGCATCGCGTCAGCGATCGCGACGTCGATCGCTTTCTCCATGGTATCGCTGCTCTTACGCACTAAAGGTGGAGAGCGCAGGTCACCCACGGAGTACGAGTGATCTGTTGGCGCCGCCGGCTTCGATTCCAACGGCACCAAGCGCATCGCTGATGACGTCGCCGTCGCGCCAGGAGTTCGCGCAGCACTCTCCTTGGGCGTAGCCAGCTCCGGCACAGGGAACTCGCGGTCCATCCAGTCGCAGTGCCAGGACTTGACCTCGGCGATGCGCAGGTCGCGCGGTCGAATGTCTGGGAATATGTTCATGATCTCCGGGTCATCGACCTAGCATCCGTTCATCAACTCTCACTCCTTGATGCCAGTACGACCCGACCCACTCAAGTGATGCCACGTACCTCGGCAACCAGGTCCGGGGACGAGCTCGCGCGCTCGTGCAGCCCGTACTTGCGGATCACGCGCTCAAGCGGGTAGAGGCGGCCGTGGTTGGCCATGGCGCGGAAGCCGCGGAAGCCCAGGTTATGCCCCGTGTGGCCTCGCGCGCGACTCACGTGGTGCTGGTGGTCGAAGTTGACGCTCTCGACACGCCCGCGCTTCCGCAGGCGGTCCACCATCGACAGCTTGGGGACGTTGTCCGCCCCGGTCTTCTCCTCGTCCCAGTCGTCCTCGTCCACCCTCCCGCCGTGCGGCGCGGTGGCTGGCGCCGGCGGAACAACTACGTACTCTCCGCTGTCTACACCTGACCGCGGAGTGCTCGAGAGCGCCGCGAGCGTCGTCGGCAGCGCCCCCAAAGCCGTCGACGCGCTGACAACCTGGTCGTCCACCTCGCCGTCCGAGAACGCGCGAGAGAGCAGCGCGCGGCCCCGGAGTACGTGCTCCGCCGCATCCGGCGCCACCCACTCGCGCAATCGGTGCGACGCCCCGCCGGCCGCCTGCTGCATCGCCCTGCCGTCGCCGTCGCCGTCGCCGGCACCTGCCGCCTTTCCCGCAGTCGGCATGGCAAGGTTTCCCTTGCAACTTGCGTCTCGCCCCTTTCTCCACTGCGATATCAAGAATCATACCGGTTAGAAACCGGTAACAAAATTCAACATCCGTTTCATACCGGTATTCATCGGGATCCTCCCGGTGTGTACCCATTCGTCGCTTCAACTTGGAAGCGATACATTCACTGCAAGAGCACAATGATGCAGAGTGAAGGAGGCGACGGCAGCAGCATTGCCAGGACCCTGAGGATATCCCATCAGTGCGTTTTTTTCAGAGGGGTCAGTCTATTAATACGGCCACGGGACAAGGGCGGCGATGGCGCGGCAAAGACAGGGGGAGCGTGCGAAACGACCGGCCGTGGCGGCGGTCGGTTGCCAAGTTCTCCGGCGCTATTCCGGGACCGTCGGGCGAGGTGACGCCGCTGACAGGTCCGACACAACCTGGGGCTTCATTGAGCGATCGAGAGACCAAGCGACGAGTTCCGGACACCGTTGGGGGATCAACAATGGCTCGCGGACGCCAAGCGCTCGTGCTTGCCGCCGCCTGCGCCATCGCTGGGCTTCACCGGGTCGCCGCGGTTGATAACACCACCACGACGACGACGACGACGACGACGACGACGACGACGACTTCAACGACAACGTCGTCCGGAACGTGTTCCGCTACTGCGGAGGCGACGTGGCAAGCTACTTGCCCGGCTCGCACCGTCAACAACCAAGACTACATCCCGCTAACGGGCATGGAGTACTCGGACATCAACATCGACGAGACGGACATCGAAGCTACCTACAATGCGGCGCGGATCAACGCGCTCAAGCTGAGCGGACTGGCCGGGAACGCGGCGATGGGCGGCATGCGCAAGAAGAGCACGACGTGGTACCAGCAGTCGCTCGCGCGCTTCACGACGTACCTGTGCGTCATGTCGTCCACGGACGAGGAGCTGGAACGCTGCGTGAACGCGTCGAGCCCATACGCAGCGCGCGACATCGACGGCAACTGCATCGTGATGAAGGGTGACGGTGCGTGCAGTGCCAAGGGCCTGTGTGAGCGCGAGAGCAACTGCAAGTGGGACGACCCTGTGGCCAACGCCACGACGCGCCGCGAGATCTTCACGAGCGCGAACGTCACCACTGCCAAGTCTTGGATGGAAGTGGGCTACCCGAAGAGCCTCGCTCCGTTCGTGGCTCCGGGGATCGTTTTCGGTGTGCTCACTGCCATCACGGCGGTCTTCTTTCTCATCGGAAGGTGCCTTTTCAACCAGTGCGGCGGCCGGAACCCGCGCGACAAGGGCTACGGCCGCTGTGATATCTTGGTTCCAAGCATCACTTTCAGCGTGTGCTCTGTCGCGGTGTTTATCTGCATGGTGGTTACGGCGGCGCAGAACACCAACATCACCGAGGGCGTCAATGGCGTGCTCTACTCGCTCAACACGACGCTCGAGAATGTCGACATCTTCGTCAGCAACCTCCAGACACCGCTTCAGAGCGCGGTCTCGCAACTCGGAAACGCTACAGCGCTGGTCAACTCGACGACGAAGGACCTCAGCTGGATTGCGACGGACGGAGCCAAACTGCAGAAGATGCTCGCAGACTACAATGCCATCTACAGTGCGCAGGGTCCCTTCCCGAACAAGACGTGCACCAAGGGCACGTTCGCGTGCATCAGTTGCCCTACATCGGTGTGCGGCACACCGCTGGGCTCGTTCTACAACAGTAGCACCATTGCCGCGAGCAACACGACGAACGCGACCAACAACGTCGTCCTGACGCTGCAAGAGGCATTCGTGAACCGCAGCGAGGTCATCTCGACCAAGCTGCGCACGGCGCTTCTGGACATCTCCGAGATCGCCAACATGACGGAAAGTTCGCAGGACGTGGTCGATGTGATCAAGACCACGTTCAACGACTACTCGTTCTCGCGCAAGGCGCTCGTGCTGTCGGTGTTCCTCTTCGGGATGCTCTCGTCCGTCTTGGGCATCTTCGCTATCTTCAAGGGCGTCTGCTCCAAGAACACCGTGTTCGTGCACTTGCTGCACGTCAGCTGGTTGCTCAACGTCCTCGTGTGCATCTTGGGCTTCGTGCTGTCGGCGTCGCTGCTGGCGGTCGGCGCGGTCTGGTTTGACAGCTGCAAGTATATGAACCTGCTCCACTCGGACATTTCGCCGTACGTCCCCACGCAGGTCGGCTCCATGATGAACGCGTGCTTCAACGACTCGAGCATCCTCACGCCGCTTGGTCTGGACGACACGCTCGGCTTCTCGTGTTCGCTCGACGACAATTACGACGCGCTCAAGACCATCGACACGACCGTGCTGGCCACGCTCATCACGCAGTACGGCGAGAACGTCTCGAACTTTGACTTGAAGGACTTCAGCTTCGACGCGACGTTGTCTCGCACACTCGTGACCCGGGTTGCGACGGCACTCAATGCGGTAGGCAGCAAGCCGAACTCGGCATTGACCCAGGAGACGATGTTGACGCCGTGGGAGGCGTATGGCGAGTCCTCGTCCAAGTACAGCTGCACGTCCAAGAACCTCACGTCGGACGACATTCCCATCTGCTTCATGAACGCGACCTGCGAGGCCGAGACGACTGCGACGGACAGCAAAGTGGCCACGTGCAAGTCGGCGTTCGGCAACTCGTACTACTACGTGCTAGCGTTCAGCAAGATCTCGACCATGCTAGACGAGATGCGCGAGGACCTGCTGGGTGACACGGGCAAGTCCTTTTCCTCCGGCTGGGCCTACGACGTGTCGATCCGCGAGTTCGCCGATAACTACGTGGCGAACCTCAAGGCAGTCAAGACAGCGTCGGTGGACCCACTGCTGGCGAGCGGCAGCGACGTGCGCGGCGTGCTTCAGTCGATCGAGACGCTGCGGTGCTCCGAGAGCTGCGGCTGGATCAACATCTCGTACAACTCGGTGTACGACTCGCTGTGCAACGACATCCTGGGCACAACGCTCGCCATCTCGCTGTGCGTCTTCTTCCTGTGCCTGTTCCTGATCCCGATGATCGTGACGGCCGTCACGCTGCAGAAGCGCCTGCGCGGCGCCAAGAAGGGCACCTACGAGCAGCTGGAGAAGCGTCTGCAGGACCTGGAGCACCGCCAGCGGGACGCCGCGCGCGCCAAGGCGGCCGGCGGCGGCAGCAGCGGCGGCAAGATGGTCGACCTCTTCAAGTCCAAGTTGAACCTTGACTCGGCCTGAGCCGCTCGTTAGGTTCGCCTCTTCGCCGCCAAAGTGCGGTCTCTCCTGCTTAAAAATGCATTTACCACCAATCGCAACGTTGCTTTCATCCAATTTATCACCAATCGCCGGTAGAGAACCGGTTAGAGCGCGCTGATTGGGTAAAAACAAACATATCCGCGCGTTTCTTGAGTGTGGTGTGCAGCAATGGCCGCATTTCTGAACTGCCGATCGCCGATCGCTCCGCTCCGACTCGACTTGCCGGCCGATCCGATGGCTCCCGTGCCGCCGCAGGCCATGCGCGAGGTGCTGGTGCTCGGTGGGGGTATCTCCGGCCTGAGCGCGGCCTTCTTCCTGCGCCAGGCGCTGCAGCAGCTGCCCGGGAGCGTCGCCAGCGCGATCGACACGCCCACGCGCGTCCGCGTGCTGGACGCGAGCCCGTCGACCGGCGGCTGGGTGCGCACCGCCAGGCAGGACGGCTTCCTGTTCGAGGAGGGGCCGCGCGGTTTCCGCCCGTCGCGCAACGGCGCCGAGATGCTGCGCCTGGTCGAGCAGCTGGGCCTGCAGCAGGATATGGCCGCCGTCGACCCGGCCGCGCACGCGCGCTACATCCTACGCAACGGCAAGGTCGAGGTGAGCGCGCGCCTCTGGTTGCTATGCTAGCCGCGAGTGCGTGGCGCTGATGGCTGGCTCTGTATGGGGCTGTAGAAAATCCCGTCGACCGTCGTGGAGGCGCTCCGCTGGCCACTGGCGGGACAGGTGCTCAAGGCCGGCATCCACGAGTTCTTCGCGGCAAAGGGATCGGTACGGCGGCCATATCCAAGTGTGCATGCGCTCAGTGCTGACGCGGTGACCTTCAGGGAGAGGACGAGTCCATCTACGACTTCACGGCCCGGCGCTTCAGCCCCGTGGTCGCCGAGCGCCTGCTGGACCCCATGGCGTCCGGCATCTTCGGCGGCGACATCCGCTACTTGTCGATGCGCGCGTGCTTCCGCATGCTCGTGGACCTGGAGCAGAGACATGGGTCGGTCGTTCGCGGCATGCTGCTCGGCGGCGGCCCGAAGAGCGACACGCTGCTGGACGGGTCGCTCAAGTCGGACTTTGTGCGGGAGCACGAGAAGTCAGTCAGCATCAGCTTCCGCGACGGCATGTCGACGCTCATGGACGCCATGGCCAAGCACATCAAGGTACAGTCTGGACATTTGCTGCTGTCTTTTGAGCGAGAACTGACCGTTAAGGTGGCGATATGGCGCAGAACGACCCCTTGTCCGAGCTCCGCACCAGCACGAAAGCCACCAAGATCGAGCTGCAGTCTCAAGCAGACGCCCCACCGTCTTTCGTGGTGACGACGGAGAATGCAGCCACGGGCAAGACGGAGCAAGTCACGGCGAGCCACGTCATCTCGACCATCCCCGCGTGCTACCTGGCGCCTGCGGTGCGAGACGCACTGCCCAGTCTGGCCGCGGCACTGGACGAGATCAAGTTCGTCGACATGGCCATGGTCCACGTCGGGTTCCACGAGCGCGCGCACTCGACTGACGGGTTCGGCTACCTCGTGCCGACAAGCGAGCGCGAGCGCATGCTCGGCGTTGTATTCGACTCGAACACGTTCCCCGTCCAGAACAGCGCCGCCGGCAGTCCCGAGAGCGAGGACCAGACGCGGCTGACAGTCATGGCGGGCGGCGCGCACTTCCCAGACATCCTGGCCAAGTCGGAGAGCGAGATCCGCGGCATCGCGCTCGACGCACTGCGCCGCCACATTGGCATCAAGAAGACGCCCGACTTGGCGCGCGTGCTGACGATGCAGAACGCCATCCCGCAGTACCACGTCGGGTTCGAGTCGACGCTCAGGCGAGTTGAGAAGGCCGCGCGCCAGGCACCGGGGCTCCTGCTCGGCGGCAACAGTCTGTACGGTATCGGCCTGGCTGACTGCGTGACGCGCTCCAAGCAGCTCGCGATGGACTTCGCGGCGTCAATCACTGCGAATGGCCGTGCCGCGAGGTGATCTGGCGTCGACAGCGAGGTGAGTGGCAGACTGGAGGGGGTTGGCAATGGCAGGCAGCGAGTATGAGGACGTGGAGCAGCGTCCCCAGCAACATGGCTCCGAGCAACTCGCAGACTCGCGTCGCTATTTATACGGGCCGACTGCAGCAGGGGCGGCTGCGGCGGCCCTCCCGGTTGTCGTATTTCCATCGCGTCTGCCATGGCAGCGCCGGGTCCGGGTCCAGGTCTCGATCGAAACGACTGTCGTGTGGTGCTTCAAATAGGCAGAGGCCGGCGCAGCACAAGCGAGCGGCGGCGTGCCCTCGGCCCAGGTCAAGCATGTCGCGCTACGTGCCGCCGACGCGGGCGCTCGACCCGGTCTACGGTGAGTCCACGCATCTCTCTCGCTCTCCGGGCCAAGGCTAACGCACTGCAATGCCTCCGTCTAGACACCGTGTACACGGTCTCCAACTCTGGCGGCGCGTTCCGCCGCGGCGTCTTCCGCGCGGCGTCCAAGGCAGCGAGCACGAGCAGCGGCGCGGCCTCGGGCTCCGGCAACCCGACGCTCGGGTACGAGCGCGTGAGCGGCCCGGAGCGCGCCAAGTTCTTCAAGCGGCCAGTGCTGCCGCATCTCCAGGCCGAGCGGCCGGAGGTGCTACTCGCGCCGCCGCTGCCGCCGCCGAACAACAACAAGTCGCCGTCGAGCCGTCGGCTGCGGCATGACGACTCGGCCGAGCTGGGCGCCGGGATGCGGTCCGTGGGCGTGCAGACCGTGTACCGCGACTCAGAGGCGCAGACCGACCCGTACACGCCGGACTTCACGACCAAGGCGTCGTCGTCGCCGCCGGAGATCGCGACACTCGCGCACCTAAAGCACCGCGAGGGCCAGCTGCCGGCCGGGCTGGCCGAGGTCGAGCTGGTGGAGCGCAACCGCAAGAAGCGCGCGTTCGAGGCCGCGCTGCCGCCCATGACGGACGAGGCGAGCTTCCTGCTGCGCAAGCGCATGCTCGAGGCGCAGGAGACGCGCGAGTGGGCGTACCGCGAGGCCGAGATCGACGCGCTGCACGCGCAGCGGGTCGCGCTGTTGCGCCAGGCGCTGGCGGCGCGCGACCAGGAGCACGCCTTCCTGGCCGAGCAGCGCGTCGACTCGCTGCGCCAGGCGCTCGTGCACGAGCTGGAGAACGCGCGCGAGCGCATCCAGCAGCAGCGCGTGTCGGCGCTGCGCAAGCTGGCCAAGCAGCGGGAGCAGCAGCAGCGCGCGCTCGAGCAGTTGGGTGCGGCGGCGCAGTCGCAGGCCGCCTCGCCGGCGCTGGGCAGCTCGGCCAAGCGCGACATCATCGGCGAGTACGCCGACTTCGGCTCGCGGGTGTACGCGCCGGCGACGCGCCTCGGCAAGACGGGCATCACAGGCAGCAGCTCGGCGGCCGCGAGCAGCAGCACGCGCGAGGCCGGGATCGAGACGCGCGCCTTCCGCGAGTTGGACGCGCTGCGGGAGCTCGAGGCGGCCGTGCCCGCGCGGCTGCTGGCGCCGGCGGCGCTGCGGCCGGCCGAGCGGAAGGCGCCGCTGACGTCCAAGGCGCGCAAGCAGGCCGCAGTCGAGGCGCACCTGCTCAAGATGGAGGCGCTGCTCAAGAGCAGGGAGCGGCAGGCAGAGGAGGACGCCGCCGGTGGAGCCGTCGCCCCGGCGTCGCCCGCGTGCGGTAGACGCAGCTCGCTGGCGCTGGCGCACGGGCAGCAGCAGGCGATAGTGCGGCCGCCGACACCCGACTACTCGCTGGCGGCCAGGCGCCTGGGCCACGACGGCGCGGACGAGGATGAGGACGTGGCCGAGGCCGCGCGGCTGCTGCAGAAGCTCGTGCGCGGCCGCGCCGTGCAGAACATGATGTTCGACGGCCGCGCGCGCCGCGCCGAGCTGATCGCCGAGCTGCGCGCGAGCGACGCGGCAGCCGGAGTCGAGGCCGCCGCGCTGGACACGCTGGAGCCGGACACGGAGCGGCGCGTGGCCGAGTTGACGCGGCGGCGCGCCGAGGGCGAGGTGGTCTCCGAGCTGCTGGACGCGCTGTCCAAGGCGCTGGACCGGTCCAAGGAGGTGGAGCGGCTGCGCGCGTCCGTGGGCCGGGCCGTGAGCGCGCGGCGCGAGCGGGAGGTGGAGGAGGGCGGCCGGCGGCAGGCCGAGGAGATGGTCCGCGAGCGGGAAGACGAGGTCTTCCGCGCGCTCGGCCGCGTGCACCTCGAGACGGCGGGCGACCTGGTGGACGACGCGCTCGCGCGGGTCGTGCGCGGCGAGGCGCACGCGCAGGCCATGCGCGAGCTGCAGGTGCGGCGCGAGGGCGGGCTGGAGCGGCTGGTGGCGGCGCTCGAGACCCGCCACGACGCCGACCGCGTGGTCGTGCGCGAGCTGGTGGCCTCCTTCCTGCTACCGCAGGTGCAGCGCGAGGCCGTGCGCGCGCAGGTGGCCGCGGAGCAGCGCAAGTTCGTCTCGGCGGCGCACGCGCTGCTACAGGAGGCGGTGGCGGCCGCCGCGGTCGGACGCGGGCAGGAGCAGACGCAGGACGAGGATGAGGACGAGTAGGCAGGCGAGCACATTGAGCGAGCAATCAAGGAGCGGCGTGCGTGGATTGACGACGTGGAGCGGTGCTGCGTGGGGAAGCGCTTGGCTACTTGGCGGCGCCTCCAGCCGACTTGAGGAAGGCGTCGAGGTGCTGACCCTGGTACTTGAGGAAGTCGAGCTCCTCTTTGAACTTCTTGTCCTGCAGCGCGCGGCGCTCGGCCGCGCGCTTCTCGACGAGCTCGAGCTTGTTGGCCAGCGCGGCGAGCGCGGCCTCGCGGTCGGCCTTCTGGCGCTGCAGGCGCTCGATCTGCGCCTCCAGGTCGCCCATGCCGTCCTCGGCCTGCAGCTGCTTGCGCACGCCGAAGGCCAGGCTCGCGTCGTACAGCGTCTTGTACGCGTCCGTGGTCAGCCGCAGCTCGTCGCGCACGCGCAGCAGCAGCAGCCCGCGCTCGGGGGCGTCCAGCGCCACCTGCCGGATCAGCTCGTCGAAGCTCTGCGCGTACAGGTCCTCGCGCACGGGGCACAGCCCGGACTCGCGCGCCTGCCGCGCCAGCAGCCGCGCGTCCAGCGCCTCCTGCAGCTTGAGCACGTCCAGGCGCGTGGACGCTAGCGGCGACGCGTAGCGCAGCCAGAAGCCCGACGCCGGCTGCTCCCACATCCTGCAGCACGTCCACAGGCGTCGCATGAGCCTCAGCCAAGCGCCTCAAGGCAGACGACAAGCGTGGCGGACGTACTGCGGCGGCAGGATGGCGTTCAGGATGTCCTCGACGCGCGCGGGGCCGTCCGAGCGAGGCGCGTCGCCCGCCGCCAGCTTGCGCGCCGGGTCCAGCGTCTCGCCCGTGAAGATCGGGTCGCTGTACGCCACCAGCGACTCGGGCGGGCTCGGCGTCGACATGCTGCGCGGACTTGGGACTCTCGAGGGATCGCGAGGCGACGGAGAAGGCAAACTGACCGGCCAGCCGGCCCAGCGAGCGGCCCGCCTGCTCGTCGCGGCCGCTCGAGGCCGGCCGGGACTATATTTACGCCGCCGCACGCGTCTAGAAGCTCAACGCACCGCTCTGGGCGTCCGCGGCGGCGCTCAGCAGCTGACGCCGGCGCGCAGGCGGCAGGAACCGCGCGGCCGCACGCTGGGCCGCCTGGGCCTCGGCCTCTCGCTGGGCGGCCGCCGCCTGCTTGTCCATCCGCAGCTTCTCCTCGGCCTCGGCGGCGAGTTGCTCCGGCGACCGGTACGTGGACGCCACGCGCTGCTTCCACTTGGTGCTGTTGCTCAGGCGCTCGGCCTCCACGCGCGCAAACTGCTCGACAGCAAGAGGACGAAGGCGTGCGTTAGCCGGGTGAGACGCGGGCTGCTAGATGGTGATGGTGCCAACGCACATGCTGCGCACGGACGGACGGCGTGAGCTCGACCGAGACGTTCCAGGGCGTGGCGTCGCGCAGGTCCGGGTGGTTCGGCAGCTCCTCCGTGCGCTTGCTGTAGCCCTGCAGTGCCAACAAGCGGTCAGTGCCTTGCCCCACCACCTCACGACCGAGGATTCTCAACCATCTGAAGCACTTGTGCGCTCTCTCACTCACCCTCGCCATGCGCTCGTCGCCGAAAGTCTCGCCGACGTACTCGTCCTTGAGTGCGACCTCGAGGATCCGGTTGGTCGCGGGCTTGGGCGTTGGGTACTTCTTGGGCAGCTTCTCGGCGCGGAAGTTGTACACGTACATGTTGCTGCGGTTCCGCTGTAGGGCAGACACTCGCGCCGTCCTGTCATTCATCGTCTGGTCAATAGACAGAGCGCTCGCGGGTCGGACTCACCTCGGCGTTGACGTTGGTCCGCTTGTAGCACTTGCCCGTGAGCTGCATGTTGTCGTAGTTGGATGTGGACGCGTCCCACGACGCCTTGTCGGGCGACAGGATGCGCGAGCGCAGCGACTCGACCACCTCCTGCTTGGCCGCCGCCTTGTCCGCGGGCGTCGCCTGCGCGCTGAACACGCGCTCGTCGAACGCGTACGTCACGGGTGCGTCGACGCCGCCGACCTGCTTCTTGGCTCGAAGGTGCCCGCCGCTGCCGTCCATGCTGCTGTTGTTGCTGCTCCTTGGCGACGTCATCGGCTCTCCCGTGGGTGTCGAACGATGCGAAGAGAGCGCGTGGAGACCTGCAGCGCCAGCAGCAAACCTCGCTCGAGTCGGACTGGAGGTGTGAGCGAGCGTCACTATATTTGGAACTGATAAGGCAGCGCGGAGCGACGCAGCTATCTCGTCGTCAAGGGCCGAGGGCGTGGCAAACACCCGCGTGCCGCTTGCTGCTGCAGAGAGAAAGAGGTTAGTGGGCGAGAAGCGTCTACGCGGCCGCACGCCGAAGCGACTAGGCCGACTCGGTGGGCGTTGCGGCCGCCGACTTGCTCTTGAGCTCGCCCTGCAAGTGGCGGCACAGACTCTCGAGCTTCTTGATCTTCTCCTGCAGCTTCTGCGTGTCCTCGGCGGCCGCCACCTTCTCCTGCAGCGTCGCGATCGCGCCTCGGTCGTACTCGGCGCACTTTTTGCGCAGCGCCGTGTTCTCCTTCTCGAGCTTCTTGGTCATCTTGGCCATCTGCATGAGCGCGTCCACGCATGCCAGACTGAAGTCAGAGGACGACTTTCAACGCTTTCCCAGTACAAGTTGTGGTCTCACCTTGTCCATTTCCTCGCGGAACGTCGTGAACATTTGGTTGCTCTTGGTCAGCGTCTCTTGGACCACGTCGAACTTCTCCGAGTACGAGTTCAGCTGCGTCTGTGAGCATTGAGAGCCGTCCATGTGAGCAACTGCTTCCAAATGCGGCAGACAGCCATCTTGCAGGGTCAGTGACGCACTTGTAGCTGCACTTCGCGGTCAGAGAACTCCTTGGCCTTCTCTAGCGTCAGCTTGACCTTCTCAGCCTCGTGAGCGGTCAGTTCGATCTGGTGCTGCAGCTTCGTCTCCGTCAACTGCAGCGTCAGGTCCTTCGCCTCCAGCTGCCGCTGGAAATGCTCCTCGTGCGCAGCGTACTGCTCCAGGAACGACTTGAGCTTCTGCTGGAGACTGGAGGCGCAGCAATCTAGCGATTAGTGGTGCAATTCGTGCGGTCGATCGGGTATCAACGACCTCACTTCTCGTTCTCCTTGAGCGACGCCACGTAGTCTCGCCCCTGCTGGTCCATCTTAGTGCTCACTTCGTCGATCGTCTTCTGGAACTGGGCCGACAGTTCGCGGCTGCAAGCGACACAACCGTCAGCCACACCAGTGTAATATCCCAACACTGACGTTCGTCCTCACCGCTTCTGGTCTTCCTCGTCCGCGATGCGTCGGCTCTCACTCTAATCCACAGACGCATCAGTTCACCGGTCACCGCTTGCCAGCACTCAAGCACAACGTGCACCAACCACGATGAGCTTGTTCTGCTTCTGCAGCTCGCGGCACAGCTGCTCCAGCTTGGCCTTGGACGCGTTCGTCTTGATCAGCTCGGCGCTCACTGCACCAACACGAGTGTCAGCCTCGATCCAACACAGATGATGGGTCGACGGGCGGACGGACGCACCGTTGCTCTTGCGCTGCTTGAGCAGGACGCACTTGGAGTTGATCTCGCCGATCTTCTTCTGCAGCAGCCCCAGCTCCTCGCTCTAGCGCCAACACGCATACCGTCACGTCCAATGAGCGCTTCCACCCTCACACACCGCTCCAAGACCGGGCACGCACCGCCTTCCGGAGTCCGGCAGCCAGCGTGGCCACCTTGTCCTCGGCCGAGCGCGTCTCGTCCTTGACCACCTCGTCCGCCAGCTCGAGCGCCTTGGCCGGGACCGTCTCGTCCAGGTAGATGCCTATCCTCCGCCACATCCTGAGCGTTAGATCCCGCCGCTCCATGCCTGCGCCACCACCTCGACGCACCGGAAAGGTCGATCGGCGCCTCGAGGTTCTCGTCGCCGCCGACCTCGATCTCGGCGATCTTCCCGACCAGCAGCTCGCGCAACGCGTCCTCGCGGCTGTTCTTGGCGCCGGCCGCGGCCCCGCGCTTGCCGTGCGCGTGGTGGTGCGCCGGCGAGCGCTTGAGCATGGCTGGTGTGGGCGACTCGCCGTCCGGCGCGCCACTGCCACCGCCGCCCGTCGGCTGCGCGCGCCGGCCCTTGTGCTTGTGCTTGAGGCTCTTGTTGTCACGCCCCAGCTGCTTGAGCTCCAGGCTCGGCAGCGCTGCGTCCGCCATGCTGCAGAGCGAGGCGAGAGGCCTGGAGAGCGAGGCGAGAGACCGGCAGGAGACCGATCGAGGAGGAGGCGAGTGTCGCTTTGGCTTGGGCGGCTTGCTCCCCACCAGGTGTGAGCCTTTATTTGGACCAATCAACGATCGCGAATACACCTCTCCGACCTTATGATTGGTTGATAAATGGACCCAGGAACCTCTGGATGTGTTTCCTGGAAATTCAGGGAGTATCTCCAACAACAGGGAGATTTTATCCAGAACTGCTGGACTGCTGCTGGACCAGCTTGAAGAGTGCGAGCAGCTCGGCCGCCGGCCCTGTCCGCGCCGACATCTCGACGTGCATGAAGCCTTGGCGCTGGGTCCACGCTTGAGCTTCTGCTCGTATGTGGTCGTCGCCAGGTTGCAGCTCGGCGTCTCGCTTGTTGGCGACCACGACCACGGGCAACACGCTCGGGTCGAGGTCAAGCTGCCGAGCGTGAGTGATGTAAGCAGGCAGCGCGCGCCACGCCTCGGGGTCCTCTAGGCTGTACACGAGCACGAGGGCCTGTGCGCTGCCCATGTACCGCGCCAGCATGCTGGGGCTCGAGTACAGCGTGTGCGGGACGTCCCACAGCTGCCGGCAGGTTGGTCAGCACGAGAATCGCATCACGGCGATGGATCGCTGCACGACGGCAACGCACCTCAATAACCACACGCGGGAGACCATCAAGCTGCACGAGCTTGGCTCCGATGCTCACTGCCAGCAGCACTTCAGTCGTCAGCGCCGACATGGTCTTCCCGAGACGAGCGACGGGCGAGTGTTCGCTCACCTGTTGTCGACGGCTCATACTCGGCTGATGGCGCGGAACCCATGAACTGCCGGAACAGCACCGTCTTGCCGACCGCCGCAGCGCCAAGCAGCACCACCTTGATCTTCCGCGTCGCCATTCCAGGCTCTGCGAATGGAGCGGATAAGCTGATCACTCAGGGCACGCAGACTCTGTCCTGTATCACACACGCCTGAACACGCACCAGCTCCGCCCTGGGACGCGCTGCGCCGACGGCGGAGAGCTGCGCGTCGCAACGAGATCCACCCGGCCGTCGACAGTGATGAACAGAGAAGCCCCCCCACACACAATCAGGTCATCCACCCGGGATTAATCCGCACCGTGCACCGCCGAACCCAAGGCGCGTGCCTCCGACGGCCAAGAGCGTGGCGTCCCGCCCACAGACCCAGCGGCCGCCCCTTCTCGCCACGCCTCCGCCGTCGGCGCGCCGCTCGTGTGGGTCCAACAGCCAACGGCATCTACAGCCGACAACAGTAGCAGCAGCAGCAGTGTGAACGCACGCACACGCTCGTAAGGTCCTTACCTCCCGCCCCCATCGTGTCGGCGTCGGTTGCTGCTTCGTGCCCAGTCTCTGACGGAATCTTTTGTCCCATGCAATGTGCTCACACATGCGACATGATACAAGCCAAAACGAAATATAACAAGCTTCAAATATGACACTTCTAACCGATCAGAATGCTGCGTCCGCCGTCGGACAAACCAAGCAGCTCCGAAATGCGCTTCGAAGTGGGACGAGGCGGCCTTGTATGGGCTTCGCCTGGTAATAGGCTTGGGATGCCGACCTTGGCGCCGCGATGGAGGCTCTAGAAGGCCCTGCGCGCGTTTCCCAGTAGGCTGGCGCCATTCTTGCTTTTGCGCTGTCCCCTCTGCACTCCTTGGCGGCTCCAGACGACGCAGAATGGACTCGGTGGCGCGCTTCAAGCTCTCGGCGGCGCTGTGCATCTGGGCGTTGGCGGTCGCGGGCGGCGCGCTGCCCTTCGTGGGTGGCCAGCGCATCAGCAAGCGCGTCAACAGTGTGCTCAACATGCTGGCGGCCGGCATCTTCCTCGCCGGCTCGTGCCTGCATCTGCTACCGGACGCGCAGGGTGACGCCGCGCTGCAGCAGTGGGCCTGCGTGCCCACTAAGGACGGCGGCTGCTTTCGGTGGGCCAACTTTTTCTACGGCTGCGGCTTCGTGCTCGTCATGCTGGTCGAAGTCTTCGCGCACGAGCTGCACCGGTCGCTGCAGCCTGACGACGAGGACGAGCACACGCACCTCCTGCCGACGGCGTCGACCGCGCTCGACAGCGCTGCCCCTTCGAGTCCGGACGTGGTCGTCGGCTCGATCGGACATTCGAGCTGCGTCGAAAGTCCCGACGCGGCCAAGAACGGCCGCGTGTACGCCCTCAATGTGGACAGCGAGCAGCGCCGACTTGAGAACGGGCTGCCGCTCGAAGACGGACACGGCGCATACGGATCGGTCGAGAAGACTCCAGTCGTCGTGCACTCTCCGAGCCGGCACCAGCACCAGCACTTCCACGGCATGGTCAAGACGAACCCGGTCCTGGCGCTCATCGTGCTCCTTGCGCTGTCGTTCCACTCGATCATGGAAGGCATGGGCATCGGCGCGGCCGACCGCGAGGCGTGGGACATCCTCCTGGCCGTGCTCGCCCACAAGTCGTTGGCGGCGTTCGCGCTGGCGCTCGAGTTCCTGCACCACGAGGCGTCGCCGCGGCAGATGGCGGCGTCCATCGGTGCCTTCTCGCTCATGACCCCGCTGGGCATCCTGCTCGGCAGCCTGCTGGTCGAGTCAACGCAGCAGACGCCCGCGAGCGGCATCTGCTCGGCGCTCGCGGGCGGCACGTTCCTGTACGTGGCCATCATGGAGATCATCCCGCAGGAGCTGCAGGACCCGCGGCACCTCGCGCCCAAGTGCTCGGCGCTCGTCGCGGGCTACTGCGCCATGGGCGTGCTCTCCATCTGGACCTGAGCGCGGGCATTGCGGTCGTGGTCGTTGGTGTGCGCAGCGTCACAGGTTTTGTAAAACTAAACTTGACGAAATATCGACGATTTTTATATAAATGTAGCGATTTATATCCACAAAAACGTCCAACCATTTTAACTAAAAGAAGGAGATTTGAAGGCTACAATTACTAAAAGAAGGGTTTTAAGTCTAAAAATGAAGAGGTTTAGGTTTTCCGCCATGTTTTACTAAATATAGGGTTGATCGCCCTTATAAATCGGTTACTCCAAGTTATAAACAGGTTACTCGTCATTATGCATAGGTTACGTGATTTTACGAGTTGTCAACCTGTACTGATTGTTGTATGACGACTCAAAAAGTTGACACTTTTAACAAATCGACCGAATTTTATCGAAAAAGGGTGCAAGAACCAAATTAGTAATTCGTTCTAGCCATTTCAACGATAATCGGATTATTGTCCCAAATAGTTTAGAATTTGTGCAAAACGCGATGACAGAACACGGTGAGTTTCCTTTAGGTGTTGTTGTTGAAGACTCACCACTGCGCAGCGCTTCAAGTGCTTTCAGACGATGCAATGCCACCGCAGATGCACCTATCTCGACATCGGCCGCGACCGTCTAGAAGTTGGCGAGCGCCAGCGCCGCCACGGGAAGCAGCAGCGAGCGCATGGCGGGCGGAGGGGCGTCGACAGGCAGCTGGGGGACAAGCTCTGAGATCTGTAGACGCGCTTGGAGCGGCGCGGACGGCCGGGGACGCGGAATGCCGGGGGCGAATCGCCAAGTGAGGAGATGCCTGGCGGCGCGGACGGCAAGACGCGCGTGGGTTCACGCACGACTGACCGACTGCTCCGATGATGGTGCTGCAGGCCGTGCGCTCGCTGGCGGGCATGCTGCTCGTCTCCGCGCTGCTGAGCGCCGGCA
>JAADYF010000555.1:0-18255 GCA_023338175.1 Phytopythium delawarense
AGCTGGTTGCGTCCATGCCCAATCGGTGCATTGAAGTGATCGAGCGCAAGGGTGCCAAAACCTCATACTAAATCCAAGTGATTGCCCACTGGCTTATACTTTTGCACCAGGCGGAATTCAGACGTTTGTATAGAAACTTCTGGAATACTGACGTGTTTGCAATGCAACAAAAACGAGCAGATTTATTGCTCTTTTTAGCCAATCATATTTAAACGCGGTCGAAATCTGCCTCGTGGTTGGCGAGAAATCGCACATTTTCGACCTATCTTATGATTATGCACCGCACTTTAGTAGTAGTGGTAGTAACAATGTTTCCACGCTATCAGCGCTCTCCTTCGTCCCTCCCCTCCTCAGATAGTGGCCACCGACGCAGCTGCGAACAGCTCCTTCAGCGTGGCCTTCTTGGCCGACGCGCCAGCCAGAGGCGTCGACGGGAAGAGCGCGTCCGAGTCGGCCGGGAGTGACGGCAACTTCTCCTGCTTGCTGATCTCGCTCGTGATCACGTCGACGACGAGCATGGAGGTCGCGGCGTCCACGGTTGTCTTCTTGGGCGTCTCAAATTCGCTCTCCAGCGACGCAAAGTCGACGCCGCGCACCGCCAACTTCTTCTCAAACGTCTCCTTCCACTGGTCGATGGCCGTGCGTCCTGTGAACGACGACGAGACCTCACTCGCAACATGCTCGGGCTCCTGAGACGGGTTCACCGTCTCAGCTGGGGAGGCGGACTCCGTCTCTTGAAGACCCCACGCGTTCTTCAAATACGCCAGCTTGACTTCCTCATCAACCGAGTGGGGCTGCCCCTCGTTGTTGGCGTGGCCAAGCGAACTGTTCGCTGACACGGGCGGCGACCCACTGACCGACGAGAAAGCGTGCAACAGCCGCATCAACACGGCCAACGCCGGGTAGTCGTCGCTCAGGTAGAGGAAGTAGTTCTCGATGACAGGGAACTCGGCGACCAGCGCGCGGGAAAAGTGTGGCTGCGACGTGTGCAAGTACGCTGTCACCTCGCCACGCAGCGCACTGGCCTTTCGCCCAGTAAACGACGTGAAGTAGGCGACGCCCAAGTCGCTCAGCGTGCTCAGCTTGGTCACGTCGGTGCTGCTGATGCCGTCCATGCGCAAGTTCGGGTCGAGGGCGTGCGCCAGCAGGAACAAGGGCTGCTCCAGCTGGGCCCACACGGCTTCGAGGGCCCGCTGCACGACTTCAAACCCGGCCGAAGCACGGAAGATCGCGCCGAGCTGCGCCAGCGTATTCGCCAACGACAGAGACCCCGTGGTCTCGAACGCGCCGAACGCCACGGAGAACGCCTGGAGCACAGCGTGCACACGCTGCAGAGACTCCTGATCCAGCGCGCTCGCCACGACATTTCGGATGTCTTCCTTGCCCGCAAAAGTACTCGGGTCCAGCAAGAGCTGCATCAAAGAGGTGCACTCGCGCCAGCCCTTGAACGGGTTCGACTCGCCCACGACGCTCTTCAGCAAGGCACCGGTCGGTGTGAGCTGCTCCTGCTGCCACAGATCCACAAGCGAGGACACCGTCGCGAATACTTCCGGGGTCGACAGCGTCTTCAACAGCGCAAAGCCCAGGAGGTCCTCGAAGGCAGTCACGAACGTGACGCGGGGCCAGCGCAAGCGCAGGATCCCCACGGCTCGCTCCGTAGCGGGGTTGCACGGAACGATCACGATCGCGGGCGACAGCTTCTCGCGCTCACTGCACACTCGAAGGCGGTCGTCCAGCACTCGAGCGAGGTCAAGGCCGTGGTAATACTGGAGATCAGCCGACACTCCGAGCTCGCCGGCAGTTGCCGCCCCAACATCCTGCACATGCTCCTCACCATTGGCAATGTCCAGCACCTCGCCCAGTGTCGATGGATCGCTCCCCGGAACAGGGATACTCGTGCTCGCCAAGGGAACGGACAATTTGCCGTTCGTCAACAAACACCGGAACTGGGGCACTACTTGGCTGTTAGCATCGGCAGCAGGCGCGTCGCTCGCCAGGAGAGAGCAGACGAGCGAGACGGGCCACGTCGCCAGTCCTGGCTGCTGGGCTGTGTCAATGCCGCTGGGCTGCGGCACGGCCAACACGTTCGCGGGGATGGTCTCCTTCCGCAGCGCGTCGAGCTCGTGGCTGACCTCGTTGCTGTACAGTTCGTCCAGCACCTTGGTGCGGAGGTCCGTTGAGCTCGGGATCAGCGAGGTAGCCATCTCTGCCGGACGCACGAGCAGCTCGAACAGCTTCTTGGCGCTCACGCTGTCGATCCAGTTGAATGGCAAGCGGTTCTGGATTTGGAACTCCAGCAGCGCTCGCCGGACGGCTTTCGCGTCTGGGGGCACGGGCGTTGACGACGCGTCGAGTGACGCGCCAGTGGAGGCGAAGGGGACTGACGCGCCATCCAACTTGATGCGCTTGGCGAGCGACGAGAACGCCTCGGCACCGGCGGCGTCGCCAGCCTCTGCCGCCGCCGCTGCCGCCGCGACAAGACTGGCAGCATTGTAGCCGGCGACGGCGGCGGTGGCGCTCCGCTGGGCGGCGAACAGCTCCTTGGGCACGTGAATGCACTTGGACAGGTGCGTCTGCATGTTGCTCTTGCGGCCCATGACGACGGTCGGCTCCAGTGACGCGCGCATCGTCTCGGGCGCGTTGTCTTGCGCGGCCTGGCAGAAGTTGCACCGCGCGTAGTAGTACGCGCTGTCCTTCTTGCGGTGCAGGCGCGTGAAGTAGTGCCACTCGTCCAGCGCCAAGCGCGACGACGGCGTCGTCGTGGCGGCCGCCGTCGCGGCCACGACAGCAGCGGCGGCGGCAGCAACAGCACTCGAGGGCGTCACCGCCGCTGCCGCCGGCGCCGCGTCGCCATTCCCAGTGTCGGCGCCAGGCGGACCCGTCGCCGAGATCCCAGGGAAGCCGCCCGGCAGGAACGCGCCGAGGCCCGGGCGCAGCGGCAGGCGGCGCTCGAGCGGCGGCAGCTCGCCCTTGAAGTGCGGGCACAGGCTCAGGTGCTTGCGCATCTTCTCGCGGCGGCCGACCAGGCGCTCAGGCGTCAGCAGCGGCTGCTTGTCCGCGGGCGCCTCGTCGTGCGCGCGCTGGCAGTGGCGGCACACGGCGTAGAAGAAGTTGGACTTGCCGATGTACCCCTCGTCCTGCAGCCGCGTGAAGTGCTCCCACTCCTCCATCATGCAGTGCTTGCCGCGCCCGCCGCCTACGCCGCCGAGTCGTGCGTGTTCGTCAGCATGAGGGCGACTACTATAGGACAGAGAATGAGAGAGAGAGGAACGTACGCGGGCCGCTCGTCTCGCTGTCGGCGCCGCGCCGCTTGCGCTTCTCGCCCACCGCGCTCGATCTCTTGGGCTCGCCGGGCGTGTCCTCTGTCGCCGCCGCATCAGCAGACGCGTCGGCTCCTTCCGCCGCACCAGGCGCCGCACCCGCCGCCGCCGCCGCCGCCGCTTGGGCAGCCTGAGCCGCCGCTTGGGCCGCGCTCTGCTCCATCTTGTACTGCGTGGCGTACATGGGGCAGATCTTGAGGTGCGCGCGCATGGCGGAGCGGCGGCCCGTGAGCTTGGCCGGCGCGTTGAACAGCTGCTTCTGCTCGAAGCCGCGCGCACAGTGGCGGCACAGCACGTACCAGTAAGACGAGTTGGGCACGCGGCCCTCGGCCGGCAGCTTCTCGAAGTGCGCCCACTCGTCCATGGTGCACCCGCGCCCCATGATGACCAGGCCAACCTGGCAGACTCGCGACGACGTGCGTCACGACGCCGGCGACTCGGCGAGTTCGTATCACGCGCGGCACCTGCACCGACACCCGTTAACAATGCCGTGTGTGGAGGAGGAAGGGAGGGAGAGGGAAGCATTCTAACTGTGCTTGAAATAACGCAATTTGTCTGTTATATTGGTATTCTGCAACCACCTAACAAACGGATACAAACACATCTAATTTAGGATGGCACCCGGCAATATACCCAAATCACGTGATTTTGGTCATGGGGATAGAGTTCAATTCGGGTTTGTGTGTTCTTTGCTATAAGTGAACAATTTATGTCAACCATCACTCTGTCTCTATTTTGGGCTGATTTTCACAGCTGAGTGATTGATTGCGAAAACACTTCGTTTAGGCGTTTTTGCCGACTGATTTTGGGGCCCGTTCCTGCGGGCTTCCTTGAAGAGGAGCTCGCTGCGTGGCTCGGACTCGCTGGACGCGTGATGCCCAGGGGCGACGCCTTCCGTCCTCAGAGTAGCTTTTGCGCGGCGGAGGCGAAACACGAGGGCGAACGAGCGAGAAGGAGAGCGACAGCAGCAGCAGCGTGGGCGGGGCCGAGTCCACGGCCGACGAGAAGAAGCTGAACTGCCGCGGCGCGGCCGCGAACGTCGAGATGGCAGACGTCGCGCTCGGCGTGATGGCGGGCGGCGCCCGCGCGCCGCGGCGGTGAGTCGTCATTGCGGGTCCGACGAGGCGGGTCAACTGCGCGCAGGTGCCGGATCGCCATGTGGTGGACGACGAGCGCTTCGAGCGCCGTAAGTGGCGCGCCGTGGATGTCTCTTTACTACACAGAGTGCCGCTACTGCTGCTGCTGGTCCTCATGCAAATGCTGTGCTTGCTGTGCGGGCAGCCACCGGTAGAGAAGCGCAAGGAAGCGCCGAGCGCGGCGGGGGCGGCGCCGTAGTCGCCCACCATGGACGCGTCGCCACCCCATGGCCATCAGCCGTTGCATTCCGTCACGGCAGCTCCAGCCCCAGCGAGAGGCTGCTGGCCGCGCCGCCGCCAGACGCGCGTAGTGACCTTTCTACCACGACCAAAGGCGCTGCCAGAGCTCGGTGCGACCATCGACAGCCCACGAAAGTCGCCAACGTGGAACCTGGACGAGCTGTGCCACACAGTGTGTGGAACGGAACGACCACCGCAAGGGTCGAGTCAAGACCAACGAGACGCTGGGCACGGGCTCCAGCGTCGTCAAGATCGAGGAGGACCTCACAGGTGCCTGGTGCCGACCATCGACTTCTCCTTCTTAGAACGGGAACGAGGAGCAAAGACTTCTTAGAACGTGAACGAGGCGTTGTCCTGGTCCTGGCGGCTCTGGCGCTGGCGCAAGCGGTCGAAGCGCGCCGTCAGCTCGTCAAAGTCGGGCACCGCTGCGTCCGTCGCCCCTGCTGGCGCTGCCGGTGCTGTCGGTGCTGCCGGTGCTGCTGCTGGAGCGGCGGTCCACTCGCCGCCTCCATCCTCGTGCGAGGCGGCGGCACGCGTCGTGTCCTGCGAGTGGTTGCTCGACGCCGAGTAGTAGTGCAGCGGCGCGTTCGTGTAGGTCGTCACGCTGCGGCGCGTCGAAAAGGCCGGGGCGGGTGGCGCGCTGCTCTCCGCCGGCAAGCCCGAGGGCACGCTGGGCAGCGCGGACGGGATCTTGCCGGGCGGCGGCGTCTACAGCGACAGCGACAGCCATAGGCTCGGGTCAGGATCGACAGCCGACACCCACGCAGCTCATCCGACGCGTCCTACCGTTGTGTAGAGCGCCGCAAAGTCCGGGCCGGAGACCGCGGCGCCCGTGACAGTGGCGCCCGTCGGCGCCGGGATGGGGGCCAGCGGGTCCTCCACGGCCTCCTCCACGGGCTCCCAGTCCACCTTGAACTGCTTGGCGATCTCCTTCATGTAGTTCACGACCAGGTACGCGCTCGGCGGCTGTGGCGGCCGACACGCAGTCAGTGACGCGGTGTGAGCTGACACGGCGCGCGAGGAGCGGCACTTACCCGGACGCTGAGCTTCTGGATGACGCGCTCGTTCACGCAGGCGTCGACGTTGCGCATGGCGGCCGCCTCGAAGTCCTGCCCGTACTTCTTGGTGAGCTGCTTCTTGACCTCGACGAGCTCCGGGATCTCGGTGCGGCTCGCCGCCCAGATGAGCGTGCACACGGCCTCCCGCATGTCGTACGGGCACTCGCTCTCCGACTTGACCAGGCTCTGCGCATCCAGACGCGCGCACACACACGTGAGCATCAGCATACGGCGCTAGACCCGGCACTAGACTTGGCGCGAGTGAGACCCACCGCGCGCTCGGCGATCAACTCGCACAGCAGCTCGAGGATCTCGTAGCCCTCGATCGTGAAGTCGTCGCGGATGATGCCCTCCACCTGCACAGGCGAGCGTACACAGCGCAGCACGTCCGTCAGCCGCCACGGCAGCAGCAGTCGCGACGGCGGGCGAGCAGCTCTCGCACCCGGATGCGCGCCTTCTCCTCCTTGCCCGCTGCCAGCAGCGTTGCCACCTCTCGCCGCTGCGCCACGGCCGCGTTCGCCTTCTTGTTCTTGACGATGTTGATGCGGTGCACCGCCATCTTGAGATTCGGCTTGAGCTTGTTCACGTTGAACCCGAACATGCCGCCGATGCCCGCCGCCTCTACAGCCGAGCGGCTGGAAGCAGGGGACGCTGCGCAGGGAGGAAGGAAGGCGCCGAGACGACTCCCCCGGGATGCCGGTCGCGACGGCGGAAATGCGCGACGGATTCTTCGGCGTGGGTGAACCCTCGTCGGTGATGCTCTATCGTTTCATTGGTCAAAATAGAAGAATGCGGAAAATATTGAGTGTTGATTGGAGAAAATTGAGGAGGTGGTGTGTGACACCTGACGCCGACGCTGGTTCAAGCTGTACAAGACAGCATAGCGCCGGTGTCGGGCTTCTCTTCCACCCTCGAGGCGCATGGTGATAGGCATGGAAATCCCCACGCCGCTGCACAGCAGCGGAATGATGCAGCGATGCAACGACGCAACAGCGCAATGACAGAGCACGAGTCGCTGTATGCAAGCGCTGCGGTCGCTATATGCAGGCGTTAAACTAGTCGCCCCAGTTGGCGGGCTTCTTGTAGCGGCCGGTGAACGTCCGCCGCGAGGACGAGGCCGAGGCGGTGGTCGCGTCCGAGAGTCGCGCGGGCGCCGAGGAGGCCATGGCGTCGGGCTCGCTGGCCGCGCGCCGCTTGTCGTCGGCGCCGCGGCGGAAGATGCCCAGGTGCGTCTTGGGCGGCTTGGGCAGCCGGCCGAGCGTGTCGTCGCTGGCCGCCGACAGGTCGCTCGAGCTCGCGTTGCTCAGGCGCGAGGACGCCTCGGAGGCGCGGCTGGCCGTCTCCAGGCGGCGTTGGATCTCCTCGGGCGACTCGAAGTAGACCACGTCCTCGTCGCGCTTGGCGCCGGACGCCAACGCCTTCCCGGACGCGGACGACGCGAGCGACGACGTGGACTTGGCCTTGCCCACGCGCGGCTTGGCGTCCGCGTCCGCCGGCGCCTTGTACTTCTTCTCCAGCACGCGGTAGTAGTACCAGCCCGTGAGCGTGACGTACGTGCCCCAGATGAAGGCCGCCTTGCGGAACTTGGGGCTCGCCACCACGGCCGCCAGGAACGCCAGGAGCGTGCCCACGACCCACAGCACCACGCTCATCCTCGGGTGCCTTCGAGTCTCGGGCAGCCGGGTGGCCCAGAGCGCGGGGAGGGTGGCAGCGCAGAGGAGCACCGGGCGGGCAGCGGGGCGGGAAGAGCGGCTGCTATAAGCACACGCACGCGGGCCGAGCTCGTGACGAGAACTCCTGAAAATGTGTGCCAACCTGCCTCGGGCTTGGGCGTCGGGTTCTATTTCGGGGCTGACTCGCACGCGGCGCACACTATTTTCGGGCGATTACGCCGCGCGATGACGCGACCGACAGAGAGTGCGAACAGCCAACTCGCGTAACACTATTTTCGGTTCTGACCTACTTAGAGAAGCTGAAATTAGTGTGCGCCACCTGACGCGACCTTTCGCGTCCCGAACGTGACCCCCGACACCAGCATGAGCAGCGGCCCTTCGAGGACGGACGGCACTCGACGCATCGGAGAGGCCGAAGCGCGTCGACCAACGGAGCAGGACAGCGCCACTGCCATCTCCTCCTCCGCCGCGGGCCCGTCCGCTCCCGCCATGGCCGAGCCGCTGGAGGCGCTCATCGCCAAGACGCAGGCGCAGCTGCAGCCGCTGGTGCCCAAGCCCAAGCTGGCCGACAAGCTGCTGAGCAAGCCGCCGTTCCGCTTCCTGCACGACGTGTTTGCGGCCGTCGCGGCCTCCACGGGCTTCGCCAAGGGGCTCTACAACGACTTCGAGGCCGACTCGGCCAACCTCAAGGAGAAGCACCACAAGGTCGCCTACCTCGACAAGATGATCGTCTGCGTCGGCCAGGCCATCGGCAGGGACGTCGACGTGCGCGCCGCCAAGATCGTCGCGGGCCTCGAGCCGGAGAATACCAACTTGCTGCTGCAGGCGCTCGCGCAGGCCGCCGGCGACGCGTCGCTGGACTGGGCCAAGGCCGTGCAGACCGCGCTCGCCAAGGTGCCGTCGCTGGCCGCCGAGGGGGCTCCGGTGACGGCTGCAGCTGCGACTCCCGCTGCGGAGGCCAAAGGCGGCGCAGAAGCGCCGGCAGCGGAGCGCCCGTCATCGAAAGAGAAGAGCGGCGACGCCGATCGAGCCGCTGCGGCTGAGGCCAAGGCCAAGGAAAAGGTTCGTCGTCACTCGTCTTGCGGTTCGGACTAACTTCGTGCAGGCTAACACCAGACTTGCCTGCATCTAGGCGAAGCGCGAGGAGGCCGAGCGCAAGGCGGAGGCGCAGCGCCGAGAAGCCGAGGCGAAGACTGCGGCGGAAGCGGTAGCTGCCCCCGCTGAAAGCAAGTCGGGCGGCGGCAGCGGCAGCAGCAGCGGCAGCACCTCGCGCACGTCGTCCTCGTCTTCGTCCAGAGACACCAAGAAGGCAGCAGCGGACACCAACGCCACTAGCGGGGGAACCAACAACCAAGTGGACGAGGCGCTGCTCCAGAACATCAAGGAGTGCAACGGAGATGTCGAGCGCACGAAGGAGATGATCGAGAAGATCATCGCCAAGCCGAAAATGTCCGCCAAGTTGCTCAGCAAGCCGCCCTTCCGCTTCCTGCACGACATCGTGTCCGAGATCACGCGGGTGACGGGCTTTGGCGACGGGCTCTACAGCGGCGAGGAGCTCGACTCGGCCGCTATCAAGGAGAAGGGTCCCAAGATGGACTACCTCACCAAGATCATGCAGTGTGTGAGCTGCCAGCTCAACGTCGAAGTCGACGCCAAGGCCGCCAAGATCGTCGCCGGACTCGAGCCGGACGACACAAACAAGTTCCTTCAGCTTCTTGCGCTCGCGTGCCGCACTGGGAGCTCGGCTGAGGCTGTGCGACGAGTGCTGGCGGGAGACACTGCGCTGCGAGCAGGAGGTGCAGCGAAGTCGGCCACGTCAAGCAGCAGCAGTGCGTCGTCATCAGTACCGGCAAAGGCATCGACAGAGCAGCGGGAGGCAACCCCCGAGGCCAAGCTCTCCTCGCGCTCAAGCACGCCGCAGGACTCGAAGTCGCGCCGTGGAGCTGCGGAGGAGAAGCAGCAACAGCCATCGCCGCCCTCCACTTCTGCATCGGCTGCACTGGGGAGCTTTTCTGGCCCGATGAAGCCGCTTGCGGTCACGAGCAATGATAACGACAACGGAGAGGAGAACGTGAACCTGAACTTTGGCGCCAAGGACGCGGACAACACCGAGGGGCGTGCAGCGCCAGGAACAAGCGGAGACCTCGGTACTAGTCGGACGTCGCGACCCACGACGGCACGTCGACGTCCACCAAAGCTGAAGGAGAACGTCACCGAGGTCGGCCGACTGTTAGTGCATGATACCAAGGTCGCGCCGGTGGTTGGGATCATGAAGGACGGCGACAACAATGACAGTGACGACGAAGCAGTTGGCGACGCCGAGGACAACAACAGCAACAGCAGATCATCAGCTTTGCCTCTGGAAAGCGGTGCTCATGGCCGACTGGTGCGCGACATCCTAAAGGATCAAAACGCAGAGGAAGAGCAGGCTCACAAGCAGCGAGAGGAGGAGGAGCAGGCGAACGAGGCGGAGACGGGCATCCGCCTCGGTCGCCGCAAGAAGTCGCTCAAGGACCGATCCAAGGGCTCGACCTCGAACCTCGCCGAGATGAACGAGCTCCGCAGCAATATCCAGAAGATCTGCCAGGCAGCCAACCCCGTCGGGAAGGGCATCGAGTTCGTGCACGAGGACCTGGACGCCATGTCGAAGGAGCTCGAGTACTGGAAGAAGGAGTACGCGAAGAAGCGCGACGCGTACGACGAGGAGAAGAAGAAAACGGACGAGGCGCTCCAGCCGCTCCAGATGCAACTGCTCGAGGTTGACGAGCAGATCAAGGAGCAGATCCACAAGATCAACTCGCTCAAGGCGACGATCGCCAAGAACGAGGAGAAGACGCAGAAGCTCCTGCGCATGGTCGTGTCCGCCTAGCTTCGTCGACTTGAGAACAGCCATGCATTTTCCATCTCATTTTCTCACGACTGAAGTGGTGATCGTTCATCGCGGCGCTCGCGCCATTCTAGTATGCATCTATTCACCCTTGGGCTTCATCCGAGTCACCCCGCACCCCCCTCCGCTTGCCGGAGCGCTCCTGCACCTCGGGCATGTCTTGCTCGCGACGCTTGACGCTCTTGGGGACCCACCGCTCGTTCTCGCCCAGCTTGTCGCGGCGCAAGTCGTCTAACGGCCGGATGGCGTTCGTGTCGGTGTCCTCGAGCCACGGAGCGGCCTGCGCCGCCTGCGTCGGGTTGCGCACAAGGTGCGGGTACCACTGCTCGCGGATGTCCCTCTTCTCGCGATCGGACAGGTCGCCGCGGATGCCTGGGAACCAATCGAAGATGCGCTGCACCACCAGCGCCGTCGCCACCGACAGGTTGAGGCTCTCGGTGAACCCGAAGATGGGGAAGTAGACGCGCTGGTGGGCGGCAGCCAGCATCTCGGCGCTCACGCCGTCGATCTCGCGACCGATGACGATCGCGAGCTTGTCCGGCAGCGCACTGGGCTTAGCGTCCACCGTGAGTGCCACGGCCTCCGGCGAGAGGTCCGTCGCCCAGACGGTGCACTCGATCTCTCGCAGCGCGACGACGCACTCGGCGATGCTTGCGAAGCTGCGGACTGTTAGCCAGACGGCGCAGTTCTTGGTGATCTTCTTGCCGCCCGCCTTCTGCTTCTTGACCTGCTTGTCGTTGGCGTTGATGAGCCACACGTGCTGGATACCGAGCGCTGCGTGTTGGTTTAGCCAGTGGTCCAGAGTTCGAGGCCGTCAGTGCGCCGAACACGCTTCCGTGTCGCTCCACTCGTCGCGGACTGACCTTCCGCCGTGCGCAGCACCGCCTGGTGGTTGTGCGAGTCCATGCACTGCTCCAGCACAAGAATGAGCCGGCCTATTGCCGCCAATAGACCCCGCTCGCCGGTTAGGAACGGGTTGCACCGCTGGTGTTGCGTCTCCAGAGCGAACCTGTGCGGAACTGGAGCACGGTCTCCGCTCGGCGCAGCCGCTCTGGCGCGTCCGAGCTTGCTAGGGAGAGAGGACGAGGCAGTTGAGGACGCGTTGGTCGCCATTAACATGATGCACAGGCGGGAGGGAAGCACACAGCGGCGCTCTACCGTCTCCAGCAGGCGGCGCGAGCGCTGGCGGTGTTGTCTCCATGCCGGCCATCCAAGTCTGCAAAATGAGACCTCGAGATGAACACCAATACCTTACGACCATTGGTTGATATTGTGTGGTCATTCAGAGTATTGACCAATCAAGAGTCGACTGCAGACGAAAGTGAACCCATTGCTCGCTTCAACTTGGCGAGTGGGTGGGTGTGAGCATCCCTTCGGCTTTGATGGTCCGCCCTATTAATAGGCAGCGACACGATGACACAGCGAACTCACGTGGAGAGATAAAGGCGTCGCTCGCACAGCAGCAGACTGCCACACCCGCCGGTCATCCTGTGGGCGTCTCGCTTCGAGGCTCGGCCGCGATGAAGGACGAGGCGGTGCGCAACAGCTCCCCGCGCACCGGCGGCGTCTCTAGACAGCGCAGGACCAGTGATGGCGCCGCTTCTACTGGCGCTCCGAGCGGGAACAACGGGTCGCACCCGCGCACACCGACGAGCCCTCGGACTATGCCGCCCTTGAAGGAGGAGGAGGGTCGCCGACCGGTGCCGGCCCCGCCGATGACGATGCGCAAACCTGACGAGCGAGATGATGGTGCCTCCCACACGTTCTTGACGGCACTGACATCTGTGGAGCAGCCGCGTCCGTCGAGGCTGAGGGCGAGGGAGCTGCGTCCGCCGTCTCCTCTCGGCGCGCTCGACCAGTCCTTTGAGGCCGACTACGTTGGCGCAACAAACGGCAGCGCAGACCCGCCATCGACCACAAACTACGTTGGGCCGGAGGCTATTCACAAGTTTTGGCGCATATTTCATCGCCAGGATCTCGTCAACAAGAACAAAGCGGTTCTTGCGCCGCCGCCTCGACCAGCAAGCCCCTCGTCGGCGGACGTCGCGTACCACCAGCACCGGCCAGTTGATCGCCCCGTCGGCAGGAACAACAGCGTCGTGGTGGCGGGTCTCGATCGGCCGCGGTCAGCACGCACGACCTACCTGTCCGCCGTGCGATCCATGCGGCTGTGCGCAGAGCCTCTTGGGATCGTTCGGAGACGGATCGTTGAAAAGGGCGGCACCGCGTCCTCCTCAGCCTCGTCGAACGTCGGGGGTAGCACGGCACAAGAGGTCAACCTGAGCAGCTATTGCATGGGAGACCAGTACGCGGCGGCGTTCAGCATCGGGTTCCCGTTCATCCCGGGCGTCGAAGCGCTCAACATGGCCCACAACCGAATCAGCGACAAAGTGGCGGCCAACCTGATCTCGAGTGCAGTGGCCGCAACGCCGGGGTCGAACTTGCAGCAGCTGAACCTGTCCAACAATGCGCTCTCTCTCGCCTCATCGCAGGCACTGTGTGAGCTTCTTCGCGACTCCAAGACGCTCGTGGCACTCAACCTGTCGCACAATCAGCTCAAGGACCGCGAGATCCAACTGCTGTGCGAGGCGCTGCAGAAGAATCAAACCCTGCTGCGTCTTCACCTGTCCGAGAACAAGTTCGGCATCGCGGGGATGACAAGCATCGCGAAATTCCTCGAAGAAAACGCCAAGATCGAAGAAATTTACCTCTCTTGGAACCAGATCCGTGGCGTCGGAGCCCTTAAAATCGTGGAGGCGCTCAAGTTCCATTCATCGCTCCGCGTCTGCGACCTGTCGTGGAACTCACTCGCTTCCAATGAACTGCTGAAGCCACGCGCCGTTGTTTCCGCTCTGGCTGACGCTCTCGCCAATAATAAAGTGCTCGCGCACCTCGATCTATCCAGCAACCGCCTCGACATGGAAGATTGTGCGATCCTGGGCAAGCAGCTGGAGAGCAACCAGACGCTCGTCGGACTGCACATGAGTGGGAACTGCGGCATGGTGGACTCTCGCGGATTCTTGATCCCGAAACAAATGGAGACCAACTTGCGTGACCAACACAAGTGCTGCTCGATGGCCGTGTTCGAGGAGACGTACTGCGAAGCGGGGTCTGGCGCTTTCCCTGCCCACCTCGCGCCGCTGGTTGATAAGAACTGTTGGTATTGCGGTCATTGGGCCGAGTACCGATTCGCATGGACACCGTCGTCGTCCCAGGGCCCGTTCGGTGGGTCTCAAGATGTCTACGAGATCACCTCGGATATGACGGTCCTTCTTCATTTATCGATCGATGACTGGCGCGGTGTCGCCATGGACAGACGCGAGGACGGCTCCTTCACGGGGTACCGGATCCTCCCACCGGGACGAACCGAGTACTTCTTCTCGGTTGTCGACAAGTCGCTGGCCGATGAATCGACGGCTGTCAGCTGTCACTTCCTGAGCGAGAAGAGCCACACGCGACTGCTTCATCCAGCCCCGAACGACTCGGCAGCGCGTGGTGGCCAGCATGCGTGGGATACGTTCGGGAACTTGAAGACAGTCAATGTGCTTCGTCTCTGCAGGCGGGACGGTCGTGACCCCTGCAACACTTTGGTGCCTCGCTCATCTGGGAAGCAAACAGAGCGGCGAAGCTCGTGGGACATCAACAAGAGCGTGTTCGCGCGCCGCAAGCGCGAGTCCATGTGCCGAAACTTTGTGGACACGGAATCGTTCGTGGGGAAAGCCTGCACGGCGGATTGGCGCCAGTGCAAGGTTGACCGCTTCATCAAGGACCCCGTGCGGCGCAAAGAGGTGGAGGCTTGCGTGACCAAGTACTTCCGCGACATTAGCAACCTGTATCGGCGTTACTGCGGCTACAATGTCCTCACGAGTGTCGTGGGTCTATCGTCTTGCACGCCTGCGTTCGCCACGCAGCTGCAAAACGATGTCACGTGCGTTCCCTGGGGAGGCTACGCGGAGCTCTTGACCGAGGGGAAGATTCTGGACGAGGGTTCCGACTACTGCAAGCTCGCCGACCTCGAGAACGTGTTTGTGGCGGCAAACCTGGAGCTGACGCAGGAGGCGAAAGAGAAGGACAACCCTGACCGCAGCCTCACCCGCTTTGAGTTCCTCGAGGCTATCATCCGCATCGCCCTCAACAAGTACCATCGCAGTACGTCTTCAGCCGTCGGCCAAGGCCCGGAATATGTTTCCAAGCTATCTTGCGCTGACATGTTGCTTCTTGCCCCTTCCTCTCTGCTCTGCGTACCCTACAGCGAACGTGTGCGATACACCGGCCAAAGCAGTCGAGAAGTTGATGCAAGAGAACCTGCTTCCGATCGGCGCGGACGATGCCAATGACTTCCGCTCTCGCTTTTTGTACACGGAAGAGGTCAACGACGCCTTTTCTGAGCATATCGTGCTGGTACGCACGCGCTCTGCTAGCTCGTCCTCGCGCTCACCATCTGACCTTGATCCGTGCGTGGATGCAGCTGCAAGAGATTTACAACTCCAACATGGGCAAGTTCTGCAAGCCGGGCGAGAAGAAGGGCATGCAGCTGATCGAGTTCCTCGTCCTCCTGTGCGTGTGTCGGCCGTCTCCTATTGATTGAGGCCGCGGTGATGCTAATCCGAGTGTGCTCCTCTTGACTGTATGTGTGAACCAGGGAGAAGTACCAAGTCTACACCGACTTCTTGCGTCCCAAGGACGTCAAAGACCCCTTCTTGGCGTGCAAGCTGGTGGTCCTGGACGAGATGGCCAACACGAGTCATAAGAAGCTGTACATGACCGATTTCATGGAGATCGTGCTGCGCGTGAGCGTGCTCCGGTACCCGCCGCGGCCGATGACAGTGCCCGAGATCGTCAAGAGCCTCCAGAAGCTGTTCTTGAACCACTTCTACAAGCACGAGGCGCTGCTGGATCAGTTCTGCAGCACCGTCGACCAGGCTCTTGTGAAGGACCGCGTCGAGGCGTTCGCCAGCGCGATCGTGGGTCATCGGAAGCGGGAGGACGAGGACGAAGGTGGCGAACGAGCGCCGACACCATCGAGCCGCCGCCCCAGTGGGAAAGGTTCGGCCAAAAGCCGACGGTCGTCGCAACCTGTCGATAGCGCGGACGAAGGCAAATCCGCGACCAGCGACGCGGTCAGAAGTGTGGAGGCGGTGGAGAAGGAAGGCAGCGACACAGAGCATCTGGAGCCGTCAAGCAGCGAGCTGCAGCCACCACAATCGCCCGAGGAGGCCGTCACAGTCGACACAAGTGTTGTCAATGACTGTCAGCCTGTTGATGGGGACACGGACGCGTCTGTCGAGTCGGCTGCAGCCGGCAGTGAGGGCCACTAAGTCGCCAGGTTCAACGCGGACAAGTCTCCTCACTCTGTCATTTTGAAACCCCTTATCATCCTTGTTTTGTCTTAAAGCCTCATTTGTATTCTGTATTTTGTCATTAATACATACATTCTTATACGGGTTAGAGCAATATAAAACACCTGCTCCTACAATCGGAGACGCTGTTCTTCACTCGTCGTTTGGCCCACTCGAGCGCAAAGCTCAACGCCGGAAGCGGAGCGGGAAGCGGAAGCGGAGGGAGCGCCAGGCCGCCGCCATGAGTGCCAAGGCGGCGCCCAAGCACAAGCAGAAGCGCAAGTCGCTGGCCGAGGACTACGGCGGGTCCGTGGGCGAGGACCTGCTCGAGTACATGCAGGAGGACGAGCCGCGCGCCGTGGACTCTCTGGACGCCGTCGGCGCGTCCAGCAACCTGTCGCGCCGCATCCAGAACCGGCTGCTCAAGCTCAACGAGGTGGCGCAGCGCGCAGCCGGCGGGCCCGGGACGGGCGAGGGCGGCGCGGCGGGCGAGGCCGGCGCCGGCTACTTCGACTTCTCGACGCTGTCCATGAAGAAGGACCACGCGGCGCGGCCCGTCTGGGTCTGCCCCAACGGCCGCATCTTCCTCGAGGCCTTCTCCCCCATCTACAAGCAGGCGTACGACTTCCTCGTGGCCATCTCGGAGCCCGTGTCGCGCCCCGAGTTCCTGCACGAGTACAAGCTCACGCCCTACTCGCTCTACGCGGCCGTCTCCGTCTCGATCGAGACGGAGAGCATCCTCAAGGTGCTCGAGCGCCTCTCGAAGAACCACCTGCCCGAGGTCATCGTCAACTTCATCCGAGACTGCACGCTCAGCTACGGCAAGGCCAAGCTCGTGCTGCACCACAACGACTACTACGTCGAGAGCCTGTACCCGGACGTGCTCCGCAAGCTGCTCGAGCACGAACACATCCGCGCGGCGCGCGTCAGGGAGACGGCGGAGGCGCCGACCGCCGCCACGGCGACGGGAGGAGCCGACAGCAACGCTGGGGCGCCCGGGGGACGGCCGGAAGACGCCGAGTTCATCCACAAGGACGTCTCCGCGGAGGACCAGGCCAACCTCCAGTACCAGAAGCTGCTGAACGAAGACTACGAGGCGGGCGACGACCATGGCGGCGACGCGAACGCCAGCCAACAGCAAAAGACGGTGCGCACCGTGTCATTCAAGATCCGCAAAACGATGGTCGAGCAGGTCAAGCGCGCGTGCTTGGACCTGGACTACCCGCTCATGGAGGAGTACGACTTCCGCAACGACAAGACCATCCCGGACATCGAGATGGACTTGAAGCCCACGACGCGCATTCGCGAGTACCAGGAGAAGTCACTGAGCAAGATGTTCGGCAACGGCCGCGCGCGCTCGGGCATCATCGTGCTCCCCTGCGGCGCCGGCAAGACGCTCACGGGTGTGACGGCGGCGTCCACGATCAAGAAATCGTGTCTGTGCCTTTGCACGTCGGCCGTGTCGGTCGAGCAGTGGACCGCGCAGTTCAAGATGTGGACGAACATCCCGGACAAGAAGATCGCGCGGTTCACGTCAGTCGCCAAGGACTTCATCGACCCAGACTCGGGGGTTATCGTGACGACGTACACCATGGTGGCGTTCGGCGGGAAGCGTGCGCGCGCATCGGAGGAGGTCATGCAAATCATTCAGAGCCGCGAGTGGGGGTGCATCTTACTGGACGAAGTGCATGTCGTGCCGGCCAAGATGTTCCGCAAGGTGATCGGCTCGATCGCGTGCCACTGCAAGCTCGGGCTGACGGCGACGCTCGTGCGCGAGGACGACCTGATTGGCGACCTCAACTTCCTGATCGGCCCCAAGCTGTACGAAGCCAATTGGATGGACCTGACGCAGAGCGGCTTCTTGGCGAACGTGTCGTGCGTTGAAGTCTGGTGCCCCATGGCTGGCGAGTTCTATCGCGAGTACCTGCGCGAGAACAAGAACGCGCGGCGTCGTGCGCTTCTGTACGTGGCGAACCCGAACAAGTTCACGGCTGCCGAGTTCCTGATCCAGTACCACGAGAAGCGCGGCGACAAGATCTTGCTCTTCTCGGACGATGTGTTTGCGCTGCGGCTCTACGCGACCAAGCTCAACAAAGGTTACATTTACGGCGGCACGGGCGAGCGCGAGCGCATGCGGCTGCTCCAGTCGTTCCGCAACTCGCCGCTCGTGAACGTGATCTGCATTTCCAAGGTCGGCGACACGTCGATCGACTTGCCGGAGGCCAACGTGATCATCCAGGTGTCGTCGCACTTTGGCTCGCGGCGTCAAGAGGCGCAGCGGCTCGGGCGTATCCTTCGCCCCAAGGCGAACGCCACGGGCGGGTTCAACGCCTTTTTCTACACGCTCATCTCGACCGACACACACGAGATGTTCTACTCGAACAAGCGACAGCAGTACCTCGTCGATCAGGGCTACACATTCAAGGTCGTGACGGACCTGTACGACAAGGACACGTTCAAGGGAGTGTTCACGAAGAAGGAGGCGCAGCGCCAGCTGCTCAACGAGGTGCTGAGCGCCGACGTCGAGAGCGCGGCCAAGGACGAGAACGCGGCCATCCGCGACGACGAGGACTTGTCTCGCCTCGAGCTTTCGGGCGGGCGA
>JAADYF010000556.1:0-18221 GCA_023338175.1 Phytopythium delawarense
CACGCCAGCGACGGCGAGCGGGAAGAGCGCCAGGCCAATGTTCTGCGTCCCATCCAGCGTGCCGAGTGTGTTAGTTGACGCCGGAGTCGTGTCAAGGACGACGCTCTCTGGCGGAACGGAGGAAATCAATTGGTGCACGCATGCACGCACCTGGATGGACGTGATCGCTCCGTACGCGCTCCCCACGTGCTTGGCCTCGACCACGTCTGCAGATGCCCAGGCACCACGATTATTAGTTGCGTCCCCTCCGAATCAGCTGGTTGCAGGAGCAACGTACACGGCACAGACGGCCACAGTGCGGCCGCGAAGACACTGTACGCCACGCCCTGGAGCACTAGCGGCGCGTACAGGTTGACATCGGTCAGGCCCAGCAAGACGTGGACGAGCGTCAGCGCGAGCGGTGCGACGAGCGCGAGGAACGCGCGGAGGCCGATGCGGTCGACCACGAAGCCCAGGAACGGCGAGATGACCGCCGAAATGATGTACGGGATGCTCATGGGCGTCGCCGCCTTGACCGCCGCGTCCGCCTTCTTGATGCAGTACGTCTTGGTGAATGGGCCGTTCTTCCACGCCTCGTCGTCGCAGTTGATCTTGCTATCGTCGATCAGCGGAGGCGTGGTTGAGCACTTCTTTTGGTCTTCCGGGGATTTGATCTTGCAGTCTGCCGACAGGTTCGGCAGCGGCCACGCGTAGGGCGGCACAGGCGGGCAGCCAGGGGCGATGTCCGCGCATGTCTGGTTCGTGTACGCGCCATGCTCGCACCGCTGGCAGTCCAGAGGGGGCTCCTTGAAGAAGTCGCGCTCCATGAGCAGGCTGCTCGCGACGCTGTTGAACGGGATGACGCAGCCGTAGACGACCAGGCAGCTGAGCGCCAAGAGCCAGAACGCCGGGCGGAAGTGCTTGATGTCGCTAAAGTGTGTGCTCTGGGCACCTGCCGTGGCGTCCTTGCGGTCCTCCCCGGACGCCCGCTCCGCGCGCTTGTCCAGCGGGATCACGAGCAGGACCGTGATGGAAGACATGACGCACATGCCGACGCCGACCCAGAGCGCGGCCGACACGCCCTCCGCCTTGGCGATGACCGGGCTCACCTCGTTGTTGATGACACTGCCCAGCCGGGCCACGCTCAGGTTAATCCCCAGGGCCAGCGCTGCGGCAGGCACTGCGTTAGATCAAGGCAAACAGACTAGATCCCAGATCTGTGCGGCAGTACCAAGCTCGCTGTTCTTGAACCAGGACGCAACCAGCGTGCCCTGCGCCACGCCGAGGCTCTCGCCGCCAAAGCCGAACAGCACGCGACCAGCCTGCACTCGCACACACTACGTCACGCCACGCCCCACCGTCTTGCACAGCGCCCGTCGTCCATAGAGCTCACCAGCATCAGGTTAAAGCTCGAGAGGGAGCAGCCCGCGGCGAAGACCACCTGGCCCGCCAAGATCGCGGTCGAGAAGGCTACCAGCATGACCCGCGCGCCGAAGCGGTCCACGAGCACGCCGCCGAAGAAAGGCAGCGCGATGTTGGGGATTGAGTACAGCGTGTACAGCAGGTTCTAGCGCGGCAGGACAGCTCTCGCTGTCAGTCAGTCGGTCCGTCCGACCGTCGGCCCCATGCTGGAAGCGCGGACGTACAAAGAGGAACTCGTAGCGCTCCTTGGGGAACTGGCTGAAGCGCTGCTGCAGCTGGCTCTTGAGCGCCGCCGGGTTGTCGAAGCAGTAGTAGTTGCCGATCATGAGCAGGCATGACAGCAGCAGCACCAGCCAGCGCACCGGCTGCTGGCTCTTCTCCATGCTGCTCTTGGTGTCTGCTCCGCTTCCTCTTCGAGAAAGCACTTGTGCTGACTATGGGGGGGGCGAAGCAGCAGAACGATTGTTCATGATACCGATTGAGTACCGTATGTCTCTATTAAGTACGAATCAATAGTATCGACTAAGTACGATTCAAAGTTGAAGTTAGCCACTTTGATTCGGGTCCGGCAGCTCATGCCCGCCCACCCTCATTACTGACGGAGCGGGGCGGCTGCATATGGTCAAGCCGCTTCCTCCTCAAGACATGGAGGCGCTGAACGCAGGTGGGACGGCGTGCCAGCTCGGCTGTTGCTTTGATCACTTACCCTTCGGTCCTCCTGCCTCATGCGCACTCGTCCCCGAGCTCGTTGTCCGACTGAGGCTCCTCCTTCGGGCTGGCAAACACGACGCCGAGCGAACAGACCTGACCCGTGTTGGTGAGTGACCCGAAGAAGCCGCACACGACCTCGTCGCCCTGCGCCTGGAACTCCGTGATCGTGTCGAGCTCGCGCTGAAAGCGCCGTCCGTACCAGCACGTCGACGTCTTCCTCGTACGGAAGCGGAGCGCGAACGTGCCGTTGCTGTGAGCCACCTCAACGCTCATGATGCTGTCATCTTCGGCTAGGACAACCCAGAGCTCGTTCCACCCAAGCGGACGGTCGCGCGTCTTGAGGTACCGGTTGTACTGCTCCTGCGTGAACATGGTCAGGTTCTCGACGCCGTTGCGACAGGTGATGATGAGCGCTTTCAGTTGCCGGTGCGCGTGGAAGAACGACTTGTCGACCGCATCCGGATCGCGAAAGTTGATCTCCGCGCTTTTACGTACGCTCGCGTCTCGCGACAGCACAGCCCGATCGACATCTCGAAGCGACGACAGGTGATCAAAGCGACACCCGAGCTTGCATGCCCTCCCGCCTGCGCTCACCTCCGTGCCTCGAGGAAGCGGCTCGGCCATGAGTGACGATATATAATAGCCCCGCTCCGCGCGAACCCGCTCCACAAACCCGTAGGGGTTGCCGATCCACGGGTGCATTCGCATGTTGGTGACGAACTGGATGCCCCAGACCTCGCTGCGCTCGTTGCGTCGGACTGCGATCTCCGTGATGTACTCGCCGCCGGCCAGTTCCACCACGCGATGGCTCTCATCGGCGACCAGGGCGTCGTCGTATCGACCGGACTGGCAGCGCTCCGTGCGCGGGACGACGGTGATCTCGTGGATCGCGTAGTCGCTCACCGTGAGGACGATCGCGCCAATGCCGTACACCTCGTCTTGCCACCGCAGACCGAACGGCATCGCGCGTGGTAAGAGTCCGATCCACTTGTATGGGGGTTTGCGCACACTGTTCACACCCCGTCCAGTTGACGGAAAGCCGTTGCCCACCTTCTCCAGCTTGTCTTCCATGTTGTCCGTCGAGGAGGTCTGCTGGTGTCGAGGTAGAAGTGGTTGTGAGCGCTATGGAGAAGGGATCGGCCCGATCCGCGGAAAGCCTCTGCGCTTGTGATCAGATCCGACTTGACCGAGTACGCGCAAGGAATCGGCCTAGAGCATTCTGTCTGGACAAGCGCAGCGTGATGGCTCTATCGAGAAACCCTTCCTTCACCTTGAAGGGCCATCAATTCCCTCGGCAATGGACCACATTTGACTGACGAAAGCGCATGGACTGGGCATCGTTTTGACGCAAAACACTCATATCCTGTCGTCAAACCCACGGCCTCTCATTGGCTGATTATTACTCAATACTAGTCGTGATTGGTCTATATTCAGCAGCTCACTTCGAGTTGAACGCCGACCCCAGGGCAAGTCACTCCACATCAGCTCCGACCTTTGCCGCGCACAACTCGAGCTCTCGGCATGAAGGGCGGCGCGGACGCGGCGCACCCGGCGGCGCTGCGCTGGGGCGTGCTGGCGCTATCGTGCCTGCTGATGGTGGGCAACTACTACTGCTACGACAACCCGGCGGCGCTCAAGACGCAGCTGCAGCAGCACTTCCACGCGCTCTCGCGGGACGACTTTGAGTGGCGCTTCGTACGTCGATCGACTGGCCGAGTACCTTGTCCACGGTTGCGATGGCGGTTCCTTACATCGAGTGTGTGCTGCGACAGAACCTGCTGTACACGCTGTACGCGATCCCCAACATGGCGCTGCCCTTCTTCGGCGGCGCCATCGTCGATCGGTATGGCACCGCCGTCACGCTCGTGGGCTTCTCGACCCTCATCCTCGTCGGTCAGATGGTCTTCGCCGCGGGCTCCTCATTCTCCAGCTTCAATCTAATGCTCGTGCGATTTGGCATGGTTGTCGTGAGGGGAATTGGAGAAGCCACTGAGCCTTGTTGCGTTGGTGACGCTCAGGTCGGGCGGTTCATTGTCGGGCTAGGCGGAGAGAGTCTTCAGGTGGCACAGGAGACGCTGGTCGTCGCGTGGTTCAAGCACGAAGAACTGGGTGCGAAAAGTGGTGAATGCTGCAGGGAAGGCTCCTCTTGTCAGACACTAACAACAGTGTGGCATCTTGCGACCAGCATTCGCGCTTGGACTGAACCTGAGCGTGGCTCGGCTCGGGAGCGTCATCAACAACGAGCTCAGTCCCCTGATCGCCGCGGCTGCGGACGCGTCCGTCGCGTTGTGGACCGGCGTCATGCTGTGCCTGCTCTCGTCCACTGCCGTGCTGCTCGTGATCTGGCTGGATCGACGCGCAGCGCGCACTGCGTTGTCTCCAGCGTCCCAGCGAGTCGAGAGCGCCGCAGCGCACAGCGTGAAGCTGAGCGACGTCAAGCAGTTCGGCCTCTTGTTCTGGCTGCTCGCGCTTAGCGCGGTGGTCATCTACGGTTGCATCGTCCCGTTCATCAGCGTCGCGAGCAGCGTCTTGATCGAGCGAGACTACTTCAAGGCGCCACCGACTGCTTGTCTTCGATGCGGTGACGGTGTGTACCAGGACGAGACGCTCTGCAAGACCATCGACCTGGCGCACTGCCCCGAGTCCCCGCCGTACGCGTGGCCGCTGCCTCGGCTCTTGGCGAACTGCTCCATCCCGGCGCCTGAAGACCAGTGGCATTGCTACTCTCCGACGGCAACCGCACCGCTCATTGACGACACCAAGATCAACTGCGACGACGAAGCCTGGCACAGCGGGCCGTTCACCGAGACGTATTGCGCCAAAAAGGCAGTCGCGGAAGCGAAGGCGGCCACGCCCATGAGCATCCCGTACATGATCTCGGCGACCATCTCTCCGTTCCTCGGACTGCTGGTGGACCGCGTCGGCCTCCGAGCGTTCCTGATCGCCGTCGCCCCGCTGGTGCTCGTGCTGGCGCACCTCCTGCTGGCGTGGACCGCCGTGAGCCCGTACACGCCGATGATCATGCTGGGTGTCGCGTACAGCGTGTTCGCCGCGGTGCTGTGGCCTGCCGTACCGCTCGTCGTAGAGGAGCATCATGTCGGCACGGCATACGGCGTCATCACGGCCGCCATGGTGCGCGCTATCCTTGTGCTATGGAGGTTGCTTCGAATGATCTGACTCGTAACTTCGCGCTCGTGCCTCCCCATCCAGAACACCGGGCTCACGATCTTCCCGCTCGCAGTAGCAGCGCTGTACGAGCGCGCGCACCAGTACGTCCCGGGCGTGGCGCTCTTCTTCGCCGGGCTGGCGCTGGCCGGCTGCCTGGTCGGCGTGGCCATCAGCGTCGTCGACTGGCGCTCCGGCGGGGTGCTCAACGCGCCCGGGGAGCGCGCAGCCGCCGCCAAGCCGACTGAAACCACTCCTCTGCTGCTCTAGGTTTGCCTAGTAGACGCCGTGCGCGCGTGCACACTTGCCACCATTCGCCTCGAATCCATCACTTTGGTCATTGAAGCCGCGTCGTTTCGTGGGTTTCTCCTCACCACCAAAACAGTGGGCTTGTTACGTGTATTTATCCAATCCCCTACAACATCCAAGATTTTATGAAAAAATACCGTCAGGGTCCCCCGCACAATCGTCGCCTCGGATCCCCGCATCTTCACACTTGTAAGAGAACCAGGTTGGAGGGTGCGCGCGCCGCGAGTTTTCCTGCCGCCGCGAGCTTTCTTTGTCGCGAGCGCCGTAATTTATCTCCTTTTTCCCGAAATTCGGGCACCACCCCGACTTGCGCGCTGCTCTCACCCGACAAAATTCATAAATTTCGGAAAAGTTTCGCGCGAGTCAACGTGGGGACCCGAGCTGGCGGGTCGGTCGGTGCCGGCGGTCCTCCCCCCTCGACATTCGTGGCCTGGAAGCGCAAGCAGCGATCGTCGGCGCGGCGCTCAGTCCCTTTCCCCCTCCGTCCTCGACTCCCCCCTCCCCTCCGCCCCCGGAACCGCCAGCAGCATGTTCTCCAAGATCGTCCGCCAGGCGCCGCGCTCCAGCCCCGCACTGCTGTCGCGCGCGCAGTCGGTGTCGGCCGCCGTGCAGAACTACCCGGCGTACGTGCTGAACGCGCCGGCCACCGAGGTGACGACGCTGCCCAACGGCCTGCGCGTCGCGTCCGAGGGCTCGCACGGCGAGACGGCCACGGTCGGCGTGTGGATCGGCGCCGGCTCGCGCTACGAGACGGCCGAGAACAACGGCGCCGCGCACTTCCTGGAGCACATGGCGTTCAAGGGCACGGCCAAGCGCACGCAGCAGCAGCTGGAGCTCGAGATCGAGAACATGGGCGGACACCTCAACGCCTACACGAGCCGCGAGCAGACGGTCTACTACGCCAAGGTCTTCAAGAAGGACGTGCCGCGCGCGCTCGATATCCTCAGCGACATTCTGCAGAACTCCAAGCTGGACGAGGCCGCCATCGAGCGCGAGCGCGACGTCATCCTGCGCGAGATGGAGGAGGTCAACAAGCAGTTCGAGGAGGTCATCTTCGACCGCCTGCACGAGACGGCTTACATGGGCAACGGCCTCGGCCGCACCATCCTCGGCCCCATCGAGAACGTACGTGTGTCTGTCTATCTCTGTTGAACTCTCGCTGCTGGAGGAAGGCACGGCTAACGAACGGTGAACCAATGCCCGATGCCGAAAGATCCGCAACCTCAAGAAGGGCGACCTCGAGGACTACATCGCCACGCACTACACGGCGCCCCGCATGGTGGTCGCCGGCGCCGGCGCCGTGGACCACCAGCAGCTCGTGGACCTGGCCTCGCAGTCGTTCGGCGGCCTGCCGACGACCTCGGCCAAGGCTCCGGCCCTCCAGCCTGCCCGCTTCGTGGGCTCGGACATCCGCATCAAGGACGACTCGCTGCCGCTCGCGCACGTGGCCATCGCGTTCGAGGGCTTCAGCTGGACGAGCGAGCACTCGTTCCCGCTGCTCATCATGCAGACGCTGCTCGGCAGCTGGGACCGCACGTCGAGCGCCGGCCTCAACATGTCGTCCAAGCTCGGCCAGGTGGTCGCCGAGAAGGAGCTCGCGCACTCGTTCATGTCGTTCAACACGTGCTACCAGGACACGGGCCTCTTCGGCGTCTACGCCGTCGGCGAGCAGTACAAGCTCAACGACCTGACGTGGTACACGATGGAGGCGCTCGTGCGCCTGGTGCACAAGACGTCGGACGAGGAGGTGGAGCGCGCCAAGACGCAGCTCAAGGCCAACATGCTCATGCAGCTCGACGGCTCGTCGCCCGTGTGCGAGGACATCGGCCGCCAGCTGCTCACGTACGGCCGCCGCCTCACGCCCGCCGAGATCTTCGCGCGCATCGACGCCGTGGACGCCGCTGCTGTGCGCCAGACGGCGGACGAGGTCATCAACGACAAGGAGCACGCGCTGGCGGCCATCGGCCCCATCCACGAGCTGCCCGACTACAACTTCATCCGCCGCCGCTCGTACTGGCTCCGGTACTAGACGGACACGTCGCCCGTGGCATCAGGTCGGAGCGGGTGAGGGTCGACGCTTGCGCGCTCGCCTGAGGTTCTAGCGAATCATCCAAGGAACGGGAAGACGTCGAGCGAAGACGAGAGGGAAGGCGTGTGGGGGCTGGCTGCTCTCCGGCCTGCGTGGGGACAGGCAGGCCGGAGGCGCCGTGCCGTGCAGGAGAGACACGACAAGAAACGCAAGGTAAATACACACTGAACCAAACACCAAACGAGCCGAGTTGGCCGATGACGTTTGCATGGCTCACGTCCCGAGGTCGCGGCCCTTGTGTCGTCTTTGACTCCCCCACGTCCTGGACGGACTCGCCTCCAAACAGACCCATGCAGCACGTTGAAAGCGCTGTCGCGGTGTTGGAATTGCTCCATCCCCCATTGAGGTCGCCGTGTCTGGGAACGCCAGCACCACCTTTGGGATTGATCAAACGGCTCGCAGGGTTTCGTTCTGCTGGTCATCAGAACGCGATGGAGGAGATTTGCAGCGTGTTTCATGATGCGCTCACCCGAGCTATAAATACTGCGATGGCGGGTGGGGTGAGGTGAGGTGGAGTCGAGAGGCAAGAGTCCGTTCTTGAATGCTTCATTCCGGGACTCACTTGCTCCGTAGCGCGTACTGGGGACTCGGAGACGCCGCCGTCATCCAGACATTCTGCATCAGCGTCCGCCAACTGGCAACTCGGTCCCTCCACGATGGCCGTCGTGGCATCTGCAGCTGTGGACGAGTTCGGCCGCGAGCACTTCACTGTCGATGCGACGCCGGGGCGACTCGGCATCTCGCTCGGCGAGAATGACTCGGGCTTCGCGGTGGTGTGCGCACTCAATCCGAACTCGCTTGGCGATGTGAACGGCTCCGACTGGCGCACCGCAGTGCGAGTTGGCGACCGCCTCGTCCAGATTGAAAGCGAAGACATTATCCACTGCTCGCTGGCTGAAGTCATCTCGCGCCTGGGCAAGCTCGCAGACAACAACGCTCGGTGCATTACCTTTGCTCGCTATCACGGCATCCCACCAAGTTCCCCTTTCAGCGGCATCTGCGGCGGGTACGACGTGGAGAAGCTCGTTCGCGTCCGCGGTCCAAGCGGCCCTCTCGGCTTGGTCCTCGACGACTCGATCAAGCACGGCGCATTCATCCGAGCGTTCCAGCCACTTCCAGACGGGTCGATTGGGCCGGTCGAGATGCACCACCCGCGCGTGCATCGTGGATGCCAAATCATCGCGATCAACGGCTCGGACGTGTCCAGCCTTCCGCGAGAGGAGATCCGAGCCATGCTGGCGAGTGTGAGAGACCAAGAGAAGGAGCTCGTGCTCTACCGCGCGGCTCCAGCATCATGTGTGGATCTTCTGGCGGTGACAACTGAGAAGAGCTGCGAGGGCTGGCATGGGCTTAGTTTCGATGAGGCTGACCTGTTCCGCTGGACGGTGACCAAGTCTGACTCAACATTCGCGCCGACCGTCGAGGCAGGCGATCGCCTCATCGCCATCAACTCGGTCGATGTGGCGCGCACACCACGCCGGGAGGTGATGGAGGCGTTGACGAGCACTACATCCCCCATGACGCTCGTCTTCTCGCGACAAGCCGTGAAAGCTCTGCCCGAGTGCCACAAGATCCACCTCGAGTCTGGGCCTCTGGGGCTCAATCTCGACAGTCAGTGCGCAACCCACGCGGTTATCCTCGGGTTCACGACTCCTGCCGATGCCAACCGCCCTGCCTTTCAAGCGTGTGCCCACTTCTTGCCTGGCAGCTTGGTCATCGCCATCAACAAGCTCGATGTGCATCAGCACTCGCTCGCCGACGTATCCCAGTTGTTGATGAAGCTGCGCAACCACGAGAAAGACATCGTCGTCGGCAACGCGTCTCTGATGGAGCGTCTGAAGCAGCGATCCCAATCCGTTCGCGTCGATGTCCCGCCGGGACCGCTCGGGCTGGATTTTGACGGCTCGTGTCCGGAGGTACCGCGAGTGGCCGGGTTCTTCCCAATGGCTGACGGTCGACCTGGCGCTGTCGAGCGGTCTGGGCGAGTGCCAATTGGCGCCACCATCCAGCAGGTGAACAGCTTGGATGTGTCGTGCTTGTCGTTGGCTCAAGTGACCGGCATCTTGAAGAAAATGGCGGACAAGCCCAAAGTCATCCAGTTTTCGACGGCAAAGGGCTCGAAAGACCCTCGCAACCCTCTGGTCCGCCAGATCCGCATTCGCATCCCACCCGGCCCGCTCGGGATCGATCTCAAGAGCAACGTCAGCGGTTGCGTCGTGGTGGATCGACTGAACCGGGATCCGAAGAGTGGACCGACGATCGTGTGCGAGCACGGCGGCGTTATCGTTGGCTCGGAACTGCTGGCGATCGATGGGTTCGACGTTGCGTCGGCTGGCTTGCCTGATGTGACCAATCTGCTGAAGTCACTGTCCAGCTTCGAGAAGGTCATCACCTTCAGTACAACGCCCGCTGCGTACTCCCAGATGCTGAGCCCGGAGCGCAATCGACTGCTGAAGCGAGTCAATGTGACCAAGTCTCCTCTCGGGATCGAGTTCGCCAGCTCGACCCACCAGAAGGCAGTCATTTCTGGGTTCGCGCGAGCCACAGAGCCCAGTGAGATCGCTGCAGGTGGCATCCCCGTAGGCAGTCAGCTCATTGCCCTCGAGGACGTCGACCTCCAAGTCTTGTCCCTTCATGACTTGGCCACGATCCTGAAGGAGTTTGCCGGTATCCAGAAAACGCTCACCTTCCTGCTCCCCAGCGCGCCAGGCAATGAGGAAAGCCAGCAAGGAGGAGCTTCACCAAGCTTGCTGACGGCGCGGAACCCGATGTCTGCGGAGACTCCATTGCAGCGAGCTTCCTCAGTGGCTTCGGCTGGGATCAAGGTGGATGCGGTCGTGGGTAAATATTCAGTTGGGACGCGCTCTAACTTGTGCTCGTGGCGCCTTGCAGTCTTCGATGGGCCTGACTAGAGAGAACTCGATGCCTCCCGCTCCGCTGAGTCTCCAGCCGCTGGAAATCCGTCCGCTTGATGCGTCCCGATCTGTGAGCGCAGCAGATGCAGCCAAGACAACGGTAGGCGACCAGTGGACTCCTCGCTGGCGCTGATCTCTGCTGTTGACTCACTGCAGCAACCTTGCTCGGTTATTTCAGGAGAAATCACCGAGTCTAGTGTCGGATCGCGCTCCCCAGACGAGCTTCGCCGTCACCATGGTGAGTCGGGCATTCCAGCACGTGCATGCATCTCTTACGTGTCTGACGCTCACGGCCACTGTGCTGCTAGCCAACCTGGACGGGGGGTCGCGCACCGTTCCTGCTGTCGGTTGATGCCTCTTCTAAGTCGCTCCGGGTGGTACCGACCAAGCCCATGTCGCCCAAGTCCGGCAAGGACGCGGTCATGCCGCTGGCTGAAGTCACCGCGGTTGACTGGGGCAAGGGCGGCCGGGCCAGTCCGAGCAGGGGCCTCTTCCGCTCGGCGTCCTCGCTCATCAGCAGCGGCAGCCAGCGCTACACGGTCAGCTTCACCTTCACTGGAGGTAAGAAGAGCTGGGAGCTGGACATGCGCTCGCCCAGCGACCGCGACGCCCTGCAGGCGGCCGTCGTGCCATTGCTGCCCAAGTTGAAGTGACCTCGATGAGCACTCGAATCACTTGAACGACTATATTTTAATCAATATTGATTGATCCCTCGTAATAGTGCCTTTGTGTGGTTGTAGAGGTTCGTTGCGGACCAATTATTAGTTCACGAAGGCTGTTTCGAGCTCTTGCACTTCTGGGCCACTGCAAAGCCGATAGTGAAGCCAACAGTGGAGCCAGAAGTGAAGCCGACAGTGAAGGCGCCGATGGAGGGCGTGTTCGTGCCAGCCGCCGGCGACGACTCGGGCCAGGAGACGCCCGCGGGCTTCCGCGACACGCCCGCGGCCTCCGCGCCGGGCGGGTGGAGCCGACGCCGGCGCAGCGCGGGCGCGACGCAGCTGGACGCGGCGACGCAGCGAGCGACCCAGGCGCCGACGCAGGCGGACACGCAGGCGGCGGCCGAGGCGGTGACGCAGGTAGCGACGCAGGTAGCGACGCAGGCAGCGACCGAGGCGGTGACGCAGGGTGAGAGCACTGCGCCAGTGTTCGTGGTGGCCGACCCGGCGGCAGGGCTAGACGAGGAGGACGGGCCGCGCTCGGAGCGGCAGGCGGAGGAGGTCGACGAGGACGAGACGCAGATCATCATGATGTCCTTGTCCCAAGGCCACGAAGGTGCGTCCTGCTGCTCCTTTACGAGCGACAGCACACTGAAGAATGGAGCCTAACGTCTGTGGTAACGTGGTGGGGCGGAATGGCAGCTGCGCTTCGAGCAGCGGCCGGCAGGATCTCGGAGGAGGACATCTCGCTGGACGCTGCCGGCCGCGCCATCTCGCTTGGTGCCGAAGCCGACGCGTCGACAGAGGACGGCGCAGACTCGGACCTGTCGGATGACATGCTGGATCAGGACGGCGCTGTCGGCATCTCGACGCTCGCGAACCTGTTCAACCGTCCGGACGAGGACGACGAGCCGCGCAAGAAGCCCACGTCGCTGGTCTACACGCTGCACTCCTCATATCGCCCCTCACCTGCCAACTCCTGGCGAGACGGGTCCGAGAGCAGCGGCGGGGAGACGGAGCTGGAGCCAGAGCATGAAGATGGGGCGAAGGGTGTAGATGGCGGCAATACTGCGCCGGACGCGGCAGGACCGAGCAGCATTCCAGCTACATCACCTCCGGACACTCCCCAGCAGGGTCTTCGTCGCTCTCTCTCAACGCCTGAGCGCGACCGCCGAGGTCGCACTCTCGAGAGGTCAACGTTGCTGAAACGCCAGCAACAGAAACCAGGCGGCGGTGGCTCTCAGCTGAAGCGCATTCGTCTTGGCAGTGCTGAACTGCGTTCGCAAGCAACCGCGGAGCAGGACGAACCAGATCAGTCCACGCAGTCACTGCCACCCAAGTCTCGCCGACGGATTCAACTCGTACCGACGCCAAGTCCTGCACGATCTCGATCGACGTCGGTGCACTCCGAGTCGGCTAGTGACGCCCCACAGAGTGTTGCGAGTGCCGAGAGTGCCGAGGTCCGCATCGTCTTGACTGGTCTGGAGCCAACCGCAGCGATACGGAAGCAAATCAAGGCCGTCGCGGGAGCAACCTACCAGTCGGCTGTCGAGGACGCAACGCACGTCGTTGCTCCGCGCGGCCAGCTCAAGCGAACAGTGAAACTGCTGTGCGGTATATCGTGCTGTGCGCACATCTTGGACGAGCGCTGGCTGGACGAGTCGGCGCGCATGGGGTCGACCGTGGACGAGAAGGCGTTCTGCCTAAAGGACGAGGCGGCCGAGGCCAAGTGGGGGTTCAGCCTGCGCGAAACCATGTACGCTGTCCCCATCGAGCGTCGGCGCGCACTGTTTGCGGGCCTGCGCTTCTTCATCACGAACCACAAGTCGGTCCTCCCGCCGGTCCGAGACCTCGTGAAGATCGTCGAGTGCGCCGGTGGCCAGGCGAGCTTCAAAGGCAGCGCCGGGCCGGGCGACATTGTCGTCACGAGCGAGGCGGCGGCAGGCGTGGCGTCCGTCCAGAAGTCGCTTGTCGCTGCCGACCGCGACAAGATCTTCACGCCAGAGCTGATCCTGACGAGCATCTTGCAGCAGCGCGTCGATCGCACTGCGCACCGCCTTGAGCTGCCTGCGAGTGCATCTCGCGGCGGCAAAGGCAAGCGCGGGAAGTGAACCAGTGCGTTGGAACAAGGTGTTGTTTGGAAGCGCGGCGAGTGACGACTCGCATCACTGACGAGAGAGTGCTTCTCTCTATTTATTCATCAGCCGACCGTCGGGCAAGGGGAATGAGGTAGCCGCGGCACGTGCGAAGGCTCCGTTCTCCATGATAATAATAAATGATGACATGCACGCCGACGAACTACTTGGCGGCCTGCCGAACTACTTGGCGGCCTGCCCGGCTACTTGGCGGCCTGCCGAACTACTTGGAGGCCTGGCGAAGTCCGAGCAGCGCCGCGCCGAGCAGCGAGCACGACACGACGCACATGGACAGCAGGTGCTGGCGCGCCAGCACGTCGGCGGCCCACCGGTCGAGGCTGCCGCTGCGGCGCCGGCGCAGGCGCAGCTCGTCGACCTCCAAGTCGCAGAACTCGGTGGGGGCGTCCAGCGGACAGAACTCGCGCAGGATCTCCAGGTGGAGGCCGTGCTGGTCGGCGAACGAGAGCGACTTCTTGGGCTCGTCCCCGAAGCGCACCGTGACCATGCGCGTGGCCGACAGCTCCTCCAGCCGCGAGCCGGCGCGCGCCGCGTCTCCGCAGTAGGCGCTCGTCGCGCGGAGGCACGAGCGCGCGCGCGGGTACGTGTGGCGCCGGCGCGGGAACCTGGCGGGCGGGCCCGCGGCCTTGGGCTGCTGCCGCAGCTGCTGCTTGTGCTGCGAGTGCGCGCCGACCGAGGCGCTCGTCCGTGCGGACGTCATGCTCCAGGGGTCGCTCGTGTGGGTCGTGGGGACTGACTGGCGGTCGCGTGGCAAATTCGAGTGTGAGCCGATCAGCCCGCCTCTGAGAACGCCGCGTCCCACTTGCGCTTCACCCATGACGGACGTTGCATACTTGTCTGAGGTGGTGCTGGAGGTCCATTCCCGGTCGGAATTAGCGACGGAATTAGGGGTGAATCACAGTGCCGGTCGACATAGACACGAGCAGGAATACCTTTGGACGGTTGAAGTTGCGCCTGCGTTTTAGAGCAGCGAACGACTCGTTGCCAACGAGGGGTCGTCGACACCGCCATGTTCTCTCGTCGACTCGATGCTGCTTGGGCTCTCGCCAGCGTCGTCATGACTCATGAGACCGCCAAGTGTGATTGACGTTGAAGGCGGATTGATGCGTTTGTTGCGAAAAAGAGAGCCTTTCCAAGCTATGGTTTTACGCGACGAAATAGCACAACAATTCGACCAATCAGCATGCTGCATTTGTACTAAATCGGAGCCACTGAACAGGGATCGGTGACGCGGGCGACGTGGCAGGTCCCGACGGAGATGCTTTTCACCGTGTCAAGCCAATCAGAGCGCTCGAATGCTCGTCACATTCTTTCAAAAGAGGAGCTTCGCCCATCTCATTGCTCATTGCTCCTTCCAGTGTTGACAAAAGCCGGGCTTTTGCCAACACTGCTTCTTCTCCTTGGAGGAGCCAACCTCCGCGACGGACTGAGACTCTGAAGCCAACAGTCCCGGAAGAATGCCTTCGACTCGCATGCAACGCGTTCTCTTCTCAACGTGTTCGTCGACCCCAAGTGCAATGTGAACGTTGCCGTGCGCAGCAAAAATTCGCCTTCTGACATTGAAGTTGCCTGCCTCTTCAAGTGTAGCCATTTTGGAGCACATCTGGGCACGCCATGGCGTATACTGAACGCCAGTCAAAGACGGCGGAATTCCTCCGCGCTGCTTCAAGCGTTTCCTCCTCGTGACGAAACTTGTTTCGTGTTCAAGTCGCCGCTTCCTCGTTCCTTCCTCCCCTTCCTTTCACCAATGCAACATTCCTCCTTACTGAAGCCTCTTGACCGCTCACTTGCGCCGCCGACCGCTGGCCCCGCCGCCCTTGGACACGCTCACGCGGTGCTGATCGAGGTCGATGTGCTGCTGCAGGATGCTGCTCAGGATCAGCTCGGGCGAGTAGATTCGCTCCGGGTTGGCGCTGGCCAGCGCCTTCTGGACGGACGCGACGGCGACGGCCGTCTCGCTCGTGATCACAAGGTCGCTGGGACCGGCCGTGCCCTTGGTCGTCGCCTTGCCCCCGGCACACTCCACGATCTTGACCAGGTCCTTGACTGGCGGCAGGACCGACTTGTGGTTCGTGATAAACACCGTGTGCCCTGCGAACAGCCCGCGGCGCTGGGCGGGAGTGGAGTCGTACATGGTCTTCTTCAGGTCAAAGTGCCACTTGGCCTCCGCCTTGGCGTCCTTGAGACAGTGTGCCCGCTCGTACACAGCGGCCCCGACGCGCGCCGACTCGTCTAGCCAGCGCTCGTCGAGCACGTGAGCGCAGCGCGAGATGCCGCACAGGAGCTTGACGGTGCGCTTGAGCGTGTCCTTCGGTGCGATCACGTGCGTCGCGCGCTCAATGTCTTCCTCGTACTCGGCGGAAGCGATCGATCGGATCTTCTTGCGGACAGCCGGGGACGCCTCAATGCCCGTCAGAATGATCCGCACGGCAGGGACGGTGCTCTCTGCGCCTGCAGCAGGCTTCCCTTCGCTCTTTGCGCTAGCGGATGGACTTGGATCGGCAGCGGATGAATCTTCACTCGTACTCTGCCTGACGCTACCACTCGGTTGGCTCGCGGGCGTGTTGACGAGCGCAGTGTCTTGAGGATCCTCTGACTTGCGCTTCATCCACCGCCGCTTCGGGTTCTTCGGAGTTGTCGGGGCCACGACTGGTGAAGGTGTGCTAGTCTTTGCCGTCTCATCCGTCGTGGACTCCGCCTGCTCGTCACACTCATCTTGAACTTGCTCCTCGACCTCGTCAAGCACCGGCTTCTTGTGCTTCTTTCTCCCACGCGCTGGCGCTTCTGTAGCAGACTTCTCATCTGCCGATGGGCGATCAGAGCGTGTCCTTTTGCTACCGCGAGAGGTGGTTGCAGCTTGGGGTTCTTCAGAGGCACCCGCGGCGATGCTTGCAGCTGGTTCACCACCAACGACCACCGTGTTTGCTCGTCGCTTCTTGGCGCGCGCATTGATAAACCCGTCAGGAGATGCGCTGTTGAGTGTCTTCTTTCTGCGGTTAGCGCGTGCTGCTCTCTCGACTGCAGCCTGGTGCTCAGCGATCACTTTGGCCACTTGGTCGAACCAAAAGTCGATGCGCGTCCTCTTCTTCGACACCAGCCGGATGCTGCTACCCTTATTGTCACCGGTACCAGTGCTCGAGATCAAGAGGCTCCACTCTGTATCACCACTGTGGTCTTCGTTGATTGCCGAACCTTGCTGCGCCATATTCATGTGGAGCAGATGCGAGTGCTTCTTCCAGCCATCGAGACAAAACACCACCAGCCAATGCTCAGCGACGAGCACTACCTCCACGAGCTGCCAATCCGCAGTCGCTCCCTCGCGATCGCTGCTGCAAAGCCAAAACACGCCAGGCAGCGGGTCATCGTGGAAAGACGGGAACTGGGCCAACACGGCGCGAGCTTCTCCCACACCCTTCCGCACATCATCTGGCAGCTCTGGGGCTTCCTTCGCGCGCTCACTAGCGAGTGTGCTCGAGCGCGCATCATTCGACACCAAGAAGCCGCTGATTGCGTCGACCCACTGCTGCCGAGTCGCTTCGTCTTGGATGGAGAATGCACGGCTTTCACCTTCCGTGATGAGAACAAACGTGCCGACCGGCATCTTGCGTTGCTCCGCCACGAGGTCGGGCAGGAGCTCGAGGAACACGGCGTCGTCTCTCAACCGCAGTACACGCTGGATGCTAAACCGCCCGCCCTCCACCCGCTCGCTGAGCACCAGGCACCCGTCCTGGAAGCAATGAGCGACCAGGTCCCGCTGTCCACGTGCGTTGTCCTGAACGGAGGCGCCGTAAACACCCACTTGGACGTCCACTTGCAGAATGAGCTTTCTGCCCGACAGATCACGGAACTCGTGCGCGCGGTCGCCGACAAACTGCGACTGGAGGGCGATCAGCTCCCGCTCCTCGCGCGCCTCCGTCTGCACGAGGTGGATAAAGTGCTTGTTCTCCTGCGCAATGTGCAGAAGTCGAGGCGCCTCACCGGAGCAACCGCTCTCGCTGGCGTCGCAGTCGTCCGAGTCTTGCAGTGCCTTGCTCAGCGCTTCCACGAACTCGATAACGGCGTTAAACCTCGAGAGCGCACTGTTGGCCAGGGCCTCCGGAGTCGTCTGCTCGGACCGCAGGAACTCGGAGAGAATCACCGTACTGAGAATCTCGCTGTCGCTGGCACCAGCAATGCCGCCGGTGATGGTGGTCGCGGCAGCAGCGTCCTCAAATGCCGACTGGATCGCGGCGCTTGCGACGAACTGTCGCCCGTACAGTACGCGGCACACGCCCAGCAGGTCGTCCAGGGCGTCCACTAGGCGCACGCAGTCCGCCACCTCGAGCGCGTCGCCGTTCTTGACGCCATTGTCGGCCAGGCAGCGCAGCTTTCGCTGGAAGAAGCGGTGGCAGTGCAGCAGCTGCGCGGCCGACTCCAGGAACGCCCACACCTCTTCTAGCTTCTCCGCCCTCGCCACGCGCGCAAAGCGGAGGCGCCGGTGCACGCCGCACTCCAGGCGCTCCAGCAAGGCCGTGAAGGCGCCGTCTTCGTCCAGGAAGGCGTGCAGCCCCGCCAGCGCCGCGCGCTGCGCGCCACCTCGCATCGCGTTGCAGTTGGCGCCAAAACTTCCAACCGCCCGCGAACGCGTTCAGCATTCCTTGCACTTGGTGTTGCACCACATAAAGGTTGATCATTCAATTATTTTTGCTTTTCATATTTGTACACGAAAACAAAACACATCAATTGCAAAACAAAATAATACGGCGGTTTCGTAAATGCGATTTTTCGGGTTTATTTTTGCAAAAATATATCATGTACTGTTTCTCAGCCTCCGATCCTTCGA